>MDKH01201728.1:0-23956 GCA_005239495.1 Nicotiana undulata | reverse complement strand
TATACCAACAAGTCCCAAATCACATGACGGACTTGCTCGAGCTCCCAAAACACTAAAAACATCAGTCAAACCAAGAATCACTCTCCAAAACCCCTTAGATCAAACTTAGGATTTCAAGAAAAAATCAAATGGCTCATCAATACGCCGAACGGTCTACACTGCTCGGAATGACCCCAAATTTTGGGGACAAGTCATAAATAACTATACGGAACTATTGCCAGTTCCGGAATTCCATTCGGACTAGGATATCACGAGGTCCAATTCCAGGCTGAATTCCAAATAACATGAAATCCTGAATTCCAATTCAGGTGCCGAAATACTCCCGGGTCATCAGAAACCCGAGGCGACAACACTCCCAAGTCTGAAATCATCATCCGGAGCTGCTGGAGCTGTCAGAACTCAATTCCGAGGTCGTTTGCTCAAAATGCTGCTCGGAGCCAAAATCAGCCAAATAGGCTAGCCTTCAGGAACCAAATGTTCCTGAACTGGCCAAATCACTTCTGAATCTCGAACTACCTGCCCAAACAAGTCATAAGGCACGAGTAGTCGCTAGGGGAAGATTCATTAATGGGTATGGAGTCCCAACACACAAAACGACCGGCTGGGTCGTTACACCGCAGGTGCGGTTGCCTAGCCGCAAGTGCGGGACCGCTCCTGCGGTCCCAGCCTCGCAGGTGCGGAGGTTTCGCATGTGCGGTTCCTTTTCCGCAGGAGCAGAGACGCATGTGCGGTCTCCAGCTCCACAGGAGCGACCCCAGCCTGCCTTGCCATTTTCCGCAGGTGCAATCTTTTTCTCGGCGGTGCGGAACCCGTAGGCCAGACTGTTTTAAATGCCAAAAACTTGAGATTTTCTCATTACCTTCATACCAAAACCCCAATAGATACTTGTGAGCTTAGGAAGGACACCCCACGACCTAGATGCTGTTAAGGTAAGTTAATTCCTTCCTAATACTTGTTTCATGCATGAATAGTTAATGGGATTATCTACTAAATTAATGGAAAATCAAGAATTGGGTAGTAAATTTAGGGTTCTTGGGAAATTTGCGTATTGTCTGTTTAATGCTATGAACTCAAGTGAAAACTTCATATTTATGATCCTTAGGCTATGGGTGAGTGATTCCTTCGAGAATTCTCGGGATTCGAGCGTGCGGGCCCGTGGTCAAATTTTAGTATTTTTGGAAGAATAATAGAAAATGTATAATTAAGCTTTGGAATTGGTTTATTGAGTAATTAATGATGTTAAGAACTCAATTATGTCTAGATATTGTCGTTTCAGAGTTGAATTCAAATGGAAAGGCGGTATTAGAGGCTTGAATTGTTATTTTTGGACCCGAGGTAAGTGTCTTGCCTAACTTTGGTGAGGGAATAAGTATTGTGCTCAAGGTGCTAAGTGTTTATCAAGTTCAATGCATAGGTGAGGTGACGAGTACCTATGCATTGTGTGTCAAGCATGCCCGTGAGTCTATTTTGATGAATTTCGTGTTATTACTTCCATATTCATTGTATCATGAAATTGTTTCTACTTGGAAGTTGATTGTTGTTGAAAATCCTTGTTGATGAACTTGTGATAAAATGGTTCGATTCAGGACCCAATTTGTTAAAGGATATACTTGAAGAGATTGGTTATAGATGTGACCCTTGCCGGGCAATGTTATGATATTGACTGATATATTCCCCTTGCTGGGTGATTATGATTTGTACTTCCGCTATGCTGCATTCCTTGCCAATTGATATTTGTTGTTGTTTTAGTGAGGAAGAGAGTAAAAGCACGATGGGTGATGCCGTGCCATGAGTCACATTTCCTTACATTATACATTGCATCGTGAGGAAGAGAGTAAAAGCACGAGGGGTGATGTCATGCCATGATTTACACTGATTACATCATACACTGCATAGTGAGGAAGAGAGTAAAAGCACGAGGGGTGATGCCGTGCCATGATTTACATTGCCTTACATTATACATTCCATCGTGAGGAAGAGAGTAAAAGCACGAGGGGTGATGTTGTGCCATGATTTATATTGTTTTACATCATACATCGCATCGTGAGAAAAAGAGTAAAAGCACGAGGGGTGATGCCATGCCATTATTTACATTGCTGGCATTTATACTTGTACGTTAGCATTCTCGTTAACTTGCCTTTATTGTTTGCTCCTATGGGTTTAATTAACTGCTTTATCTTACTTGTTACCCCCCATTAACTGCTCCCGTGCCCCATGTTTACCTGCTTATCTCTTCCTCTTTTCCATGTTATATAATGTAGAGTAGAACAGGTTAATGTATGTGGTCAGGTCTAGCCTCGTCACTACTTCGGCCGAGGTTAGGCTCAGCACTTACTCAGTACATGGGGTCGGTTTTACTGATGCTACACCTGCACTTTTTTATGTTGTGCAGATCCCGCAGCCGGACCCAGTGGACATCTTTAGAGGGAGTATCCTTCAGTCCACCTCGGAGATTGCAAGGTAGACCCGCAGACGTTCGTGGGCCTTGACGTCTCCTCTACCCCTTTTTCTTCCTTCCTGTCTTTTTCATTTATTTCCAAAGACAGTTGTATACAGTTATTGTTCAGCCCTTTGTTTGTAGTAATCTTTTAGTATATTCGTGAGTTAGTGACTCCTGATTCGGGGATTGTTACAATGTATTGTATTATTTCTATCACTTAGTTCTGTATTTATCTATTTTCGTATGTTAAGTTATAAAATTCCTTCTAGTATTCCTGTTAATTCAGTGTTAATTGGGTAGTGAAATTTTACACGTTGGCTTTTCTAGCGGGTTCAACGTTAGACGCAATCACGGCCAAAACGTGGGATTTCGGGTCATGACAAGTTGGTATCATAGCTCTAGGTTTCTTAGGTCTCACAACTCACGGACAAACTTGGTAGAGTTTGAGGGATCGGTACGGAGATGTCTGTATTTATCCCCTAGAGGCTGCAAAGTTAGGAATTACTCCACATTTCTTCATATCTATCGTGCGAATTTATTCTATCATTGATGATTGAACTTGCCTACTCTTGTCCTCTTACTAATCTCGACAACATGCGAAGTGCCTACGACTGAACAAGAGATGAAGCCCTTATGACAACTACGATCAAGGGAAGAGACAGAAGTAGAGCGCAACCTAAAGCTCGAACATCAACACCTATTGTACAGTCTCAAATGGATCTAGATGCGGAGGTTCTAGCTCAGTCAGTATATGTGGACTAGATCAGATTCCGGAAGGATTTATAGCTACTCCATGGTTGCGGGAAGCACTAGTCCGTTTATTGAGGTTGGACAATTACCAACAAGTTCCACTCCACTTCACTGGTATATCTTTTGAGGACCCACATGACTTTCTTGACCGCCTCTATGAGGTATTGCACACCATGGGAATAAGTGTAAAGAAACGGAGTCGATTTATATGAGCTGAGAAGTTTAATATCATGGATTATCAGGTATTGTGACCTATGACTTGTGCCACGTGGGGAGGTCCACTGTCAAGGAATAGATTGAGAGGCCACGTGTCATATCGGTTTTGGTTTGGAATGTATAAGGCCGGGGATTTTGCAAGATATAAAGCTGGGAATTTCGGTACGTCTACCTCCCTAATAACCCTATACCTCAGTACCAAAGGAGTTATTCAAACAACTTGAAGTCTACAAAGGTCTACTCGGCGTGGAAGTCACGGCTATGTCGGGTCACAAGACAATATCATAATATGCCATCAGGTTTGATAAATTAACCCGTCATACTCTTACGTTTGTTCATATTGCCAGAGGGCGAGTCCCCAGACTCATTAAAGGACTCAAAAAATGATTGTAAATTTTGGACGACTCAGGGCAGGATGATACTTTATGTCGGCTAGTGGTAGGAATTTCCCTAGACTTGGGAGAGTCATATTTCATCAGAGCACTCAGGCTACGTGCCCCGTTTCAGCTACAAGTCAACTACATGACCACCTGGGGAAAATGAGTCGGAATGTCGGAAGTGGAGGTTAGATTCCTAGAGGTGGAGACCCAGCCTGTTAATATATTTTCTATGGTATGGATGAGGTCGATACATTAAATGGTTTCATTACAAGAACAATCTCTAATTATTATAAAATGATAATTTTATGAACTTAACTCGATTATGCGTATCTAATAAAATTCTTCTAATATGCTCCACTCTCGGGTGAGATTCGTAACTCTAGCAATCTACTTATGTGAATACTTGTATTGAGGAATTCTATGGGGATAACTGTGTTTACCATTACGTGTTGAAATTTTTCTTAACGGAAATTATCTAAATAAAGGGAATGGAATGTTTCGATTGGCACGATATGCATATTACTTGTGATTTAGAATTGAGGACGAGATCCTCACATGTTAATATGATTCGGTATATTTAGACCGGACCCCGAGCCGCGGTGAAAGTTATGTAAAGACAAGATCCTTGTGATGGAAATTCTAGTGTTTAAAATTCTCCCTTGTGAATTAAATTTTGTTTTGTTTTGTTTTCTTACTTTAGTACGGATAGGGAGTTATGCTTGTTAAACTTATTAATTATGTACAAAATAAGAGTAATAGTAATAATATTAATAGATAAATAAATAAATAAATAAACTAATTAACTATCTGTGCGTAATTTTCCAAATTCGTGCTTCAATTACGGAGCCTTAACCTTCAAGGTAGGTGCCCGCCCAGGTGGCGTTAGACGAGGCACATCATTTTGGGTAATTACGAGGTCTTCAAGTATCGTATCTCAATATCAGTATTGTGAAGGAATTGAAGGAGCAGTTACATGATTTGTTGGATAGAGGCTTCATCAGGCCTAGTGTTTATCCTTGGGGTGCTCCAGTGTTGTTCGTGAAGAAGAAAGATGGCTCAATGAGGATTTGTATTGGCTACCAGCAGTTGGATAGGGTTACTATTAAGAATAAGTATCCTTTACCGAGGATGGATGACTTATTTGATCAGCTTCAGGGTGCTACGGTATTTTCTAAGATAGACTTGAGGTTTAGTTACCATCAGCTGAGGATCAGGGCGTCGGATGTTCCTAAGACGGCCTTTCGCACTCGTTATGGGCATTATGAGTTTTTGGTTATGTCGTTTGGGTTGACAAATGCCCCCGCTGCTTTCATGAAGTTGATGAACCGGGTGTTAAGGCCTTATTTAGACTCGTTTATGATCGTGTTTATAGATGATATCTTGATTTATTCCTGTAGTCGAGAGGAGCATGACCAGCATCATCGAGTTGTCCTCCAAACTCTGAGGGATAGGCAGCTGTGCGCTAAGTTTTCTAAGTGTGAGTTCTGGTTGAGTTCTGTGGTATTTCTATGCCACGTTGTGTCGGTAGAGGGTATTCATGTGGATCCCAAGAAGGTATCAGCAGTTAGAGATTGGCCTAGGCCCACTTCAGCCACAGAGATTTGGAGTTTCTTGGGCCTAGCAGGTTATTATCGCCGGTTCGTGGAGGGATTTTCATCCATAGCAGCCCCGATGACCAGGTTGACTCAGAAGGGTGCCCAGTTCAGGTGGTCGGATGAGTGTGAGGCGAGCTTTCAGAAGCTCAAGACAGCCTTTACCACGACACCGATGTTAGTGTTGCCCACAGGTTTAGGACCGTATACCGCGTACTGTGATGCTTCACGGGTTGGACTTGGTGCAGTGTTGATGCATGATGGCAAGGTCATAGCCTATGCTTCTCGTCAGTTGAAGGTTCATGAGAGGAATTATCCAGTTTATGATTTGGAGCTTGCAACTATCGTTCATGCATTGAAGATTTGGAGGCATTATTTGTATGCGGTGCCATGTGCGGTATTCACTGATCACAAGAGTTTGCAGTATCTGTTCAAGCAGAGGGAGTTGAATATGAGGCAGAGGAGATGGTTAGAATTGTTGAAGGATTATGATATTACTATTCTATATCATCCGGGGAAGGCCAACATGGTGGCCGATGCTTTGGGCCGGAAGTCAGCCAGTATGGGTAATCTTGCTTATTTATCAATCGGAGAGCGACCGCTTGCTTTGGATGTTCAGGATTTGGCCAACCGATTCATGAGGTTGGAGGTTTATGAGACTGGTAGTATTTTGGCCCATACCATAGCTCGTTCTTCCTCATATGATCGTATTCGGGCCAGGCAATATGATGATCATCAGTTATGTGTTCTTAGAGATACGGTTCAGCACAAACGTGCCAAGCAGGTCACAGTTGATGCTGAGGGAGCTTTGAGGATGCATGGTCGTATTTGTGTACCGAAGTTGATGGCATTCGTGAGTTGATACTACAGGAGGCCCACAGTCCCCGGTATTCCATTCATCCGGGCGTCGCAAAGATGTACCAGGACTTGCGGCAGCATTATTGGTGGCGTAGAGTGAAGAAGGATATTGTAGCTTATTAGCTCGGTGCTTGAATTGTCAGCAGGTTAAATATGAGCACTAGAGACCCGGTGGTTTGATGCAGCAGATTCAGCTTCCCGAGTGGAAGTTGGAGCGTATCACGATGGATTTTTTGTAGTTGGGCTTCCACGAACTCAGCGGATGTTTGATGCAGTATTGGTTGTTGTGGATAGGCTGACCAAGTCAGCACATTTCATTCCTGTGGCTGTTTCTTATTCAGCAGAGAAGTTGGCAAAGAACTATATGAGAGAGATTGTCAGATTGCATGGTGTGTCCTTATCCATTATATCAGACCGAGGTACTCAGTTTACCTCCCATTTCTGGAGAGTATCTCAGCGAGAGTTGGGCACACAGATTGAGTTGAGCACAACATTGCATCCTCAGATGGACGGACAGTCCGAGCGTACTATTAAGATTTTGGAGGATATGTTGCGGGCTTGTGTCATTGACTTTGGTGGTTCATGCGATCAGTTCTTGCCTTTAGCAGAGTTTACCTACAACAACAACTATCAGTCAAGCATCCAGATGGCTCCTTATGAGGCGTTGTATGGTAGGCGATGTCGGTCCCTAGCCGGATGGTTTGAGCCGGGAGAGGCTAGATTGTGGGGTTCTGAGTTAGTCCAGGATGCCTTGGACAAGGTGAATATCATTCAGGATAGACTTCGTACAGCTCAGTCAAGGAAAAAGAGTTATGCGGATCGCAAATTTCGAGATTTGGCTTTCATGATAGAAGACCAGGTGTTTCTTCGAGTGTCGCCTATGAAGGGCGTGATGAGGTTCGGAAAGAAGGGCAAGTTGAGCCCTAGGTACATTGGTCCATTTGAGATTTTGGATAAGGTAGGAGAGGTGGCCTACAAACTTGCCTTGCCACCGCATTTATCAGCCGTGCATCTAGTGTTTCATGTATCTATGCTCAGGAGGTATATTGCAGATCCATCTCATGTTCTTGACTTCAACGGTGACCAGTCGGACAAGGATTTGACTTTCGAGGAGGAGCTAGTAGCCATAATAGCTAGGCAGGTTCGTCAGTTGAGATCGAAGAGTTATCCTTCGGTTCGTGTTCAGTGGAGAGGTCGGCCTGTTGAGGCAGCGACCTGGAAGTCCGAGTCCGATATGCGGAGCCAATATCCCCACCTTTTTCCCGATTCAGGTACCTTTCTATGTGTTCGAGGACGAACGTTTGTTTTAGAGGTGGAGATTGTGATGACCCAAAAGGTCATCCTATGCTAATTTAACTAAATCTGTGTTCCGAGGCCTCGAATGCCTCCGTTAATCTCACCTCGATGAGCGTGCGCAGCCTGGGCGCGTAGCTGGGAAGCTGTTATGTGAAAATTTGATAATAAGTTGAATTTGCAGTAAATAATTGAATGAAAATTGACTTTGGTCAACATTTTTGATGAACGGATCCGGACCCGTTATTTGACGGTCCCGGAGGGTCCGTAAGAAAATATGGGACTTGGACGTATGCCCGAAATCGAATTTCGAGGTCCCAAGTCCGAGAAATAAATTTTTTAAGAAAATTATTTTCTGAAAAATATAAAGGTTTTTGAAAATTATAATTAATGTGAAAATTGTGTTACCGGGCCCGTATTATGGTTCCGAAGCCAGAAACATGCTTAATATATGTTATATGAATTACCTGTAAAATTTGGTGTAAAACGGACTTGATTTGACGTGTTTCAGATCAAAAACGAGAAATTGAGAGTTAATGAAGTTTTGAGAAAATTATATAGAAATAAGGATTTCGTTAAATTTGAGATTTGGTTTGGAACGTGATTTTATGTTATCCAGGTCCGAATGTGATTCCGACACCGGGAATAGTCCCGTTATGTCATTTATGACTTGTATGCAAAATTTGATGTCATTCCGAGTTGTATAGGTCGGTCCGGCGAATTGTTATAGAATCAAGAACTTGAAGTTTCTTAAGTTATTGTTTTAGGGGTTTGCGGATGTGATTTTGAGATTTAGCGTTGTTTTGGGTTTTCCGAAGGCTCGAGCGAGTCCGTATTATGATTTATGACTTGTTGGTATATTTGGACGGGGGCTCGGGTGGGCCAAGGTGCCTTCCGGACACCTAACGGGGCTAAAAACTAGCCAGAACAACTGCTGGTGCAGCTGTTGCTGGTGTGACCGCAGTTGCGGTTGTCCAGCTGCAGGTGCCGGACCGCTCCTGCGGTCCCAGCCTCGCAGGTGCGGTTCCTTTTCTGCAGGAGCGGAGCCGCAGGTGCGGTGTCCAGCTCCGCAAGAGCGACCCCAGCCTGCCTTGCCATTTTTTGCAGGTGCGATCGTTTTCTCGCCGGTGCGGGACTGCAGGCGCGTAACCCCTGTAGGCCAGACTGTTTTAAATGCCAAAAACTCGGGATTTCCTCATTCCCTTCATACCAAAACCCCATTAGAGACTTGTGAGCTTGGGAAGGACACCCCACGACCTAGCTGCTGTTAAGGTAAGTTAACTCCTTTCTAATACAAGTTTCATGCATGAATAGTTAATGGGATTACCTACTAAATTAATGGAAAATCAAGAATTGGGTAGTAAATTTAGAGTTATTGAGAAATTCGCGTATTGTCCGTTTAATGCTATGAACTCAAGTGGAAACTTCATATCCTTAGGCTATGGGTGAGTGATTCCTTCGAGAATTCTCAGGATTCGAGCGTGCGGGCCCGGGGTCGAATTTTTGTATTTTTTGAAGAATAATAGAAAATGTATAATTAGGCTTTGGAATTGGTTTATTGAGTACTTATTGATGTTAATAACTCAATTATGTCTAGATATTGTTGTTTCAGAGTTGAATTCAAAAGGAAAGGGGGTATTAGAGGCTTGAATTGCTATTTTTGGACCCGAGGTAAGTGTTGCCTAACTTTGGTGAGGGAATAAGTATTGTGCTCAAGGTGCTAAGTGTTTATCATTTTCAATGCATAGGTGAGGTGACGAGTACCTATGCATTGCGTTTTAAGCATGCCCGTGAGTCTATTTTGATGAATTTCGTGTTATTACTTCCATACTCATTGTATCATGAAATTGTTTCTACTTGGAAGTTGATTGTTGTTGAAAATCCTTGTTGATGAACTTGTGATAAAATGATTCGATTAAGGACCCAATTTGTTAAAGGATATACTTGAAGAGATTGGTTATAGCTGAGACCCTTGCCGGGCAATGTTATGATATTGACTGATATATTCCCCTTGCTGGGTGATTATGATTTGTACTTCCACTATGCTGCATTCCTTGCCAATTGATATTTGTTGTTGTTTTGGTGAGGAAGAGAGTAAAAGCACGAGGGGTGATGCCGTGCCATGATTCACATTGCCTTACATTATACATTGCATCGTGAGGAAGAGAGTAAAAGCACGAGGGGTGATGTCGTGCCATGATTTACATTGATTACATCATACATTGGATAGTGAGGAAGAGAGTAAAAGTACGATGGGTGATGCTGTGCCATGATTTACATTGCCTTACATTATACATTGCATCATGAGGAAGAGAGTAAAAGAACGAGGGGTGATGTCGTGCCATGATTTATATTGTTTTACATCATACATCGCATCGTGAGGAAGAGAGTAAAAGCACGAAGGGTGATGCCGTGCCATTATTTACATTGCTGGCATTTATACTTGTACGTTAGCATTCTCGTTAACTTGCCTTTCTTGTTTGCTCTTATGGGTTTAATTAACTGCTTTATCTTACTTGTTACCCCCAATTAACTGTTCCCGTGCCCAATGTTTACCTGCTTATCTCTTCCTCTTTTCCATGTTATATGTTGTAGAGTAGAACAGGTTAATGTATGTGGTCAGGTCTAGCCTTAGTCACTACTTCGGCCGAGGTTAGGCTCGGCACTTACTCAGTACATGGGGTCGGTTGTACTGATGCTACACCTGCACTTCTTTATGTTGTGCTGATCCCGCAGCCGGACCCAGTGGACATCGTTAGCGGGAGTATCCTTCAGTCCACCACGGAGATTTCAAGGTAGACCCACAGACGTTCGTGGGCCTTGACGTCTCCTCTACCCCTTTTTCTTCCTTCCTGTCTTTTTCATTTATTTCCAAAGACAGCTGTATACAGTTATTGTTCAGACCCTTGTCTGTAGTAATCTTTTTGTATGTTCGTGAGTTAGTGACTCCAGATTCGGGGATTGTTACAACGTATTGTATTGTTTCTATCACTTAGTTCTGTATTTATCTATTTTCGTATGTTAAGTTATAAAATTGCTTCTAGTATTCCTGTTAATTCAGTGTTAATTGGGTAGTGAAATTTTACACGTTGGCTTGTCCAGCGGGTTCAACGTTAGACGCAGTCACGACCTGAAAGTGGGATTTCGGGTCGTGACAGAATGTTTAGGTTAAAGGCAGAGTATTAGATACGGATACAAATGCACATCCTTGTACTTAGTCAAAAACTGTTGTAAATAAAAACAGTTACGGATGAGACAATATCCTTGTACTTATTCAAAAACCATTGTAAATGAAAACAATTACAGATGGAAAAAGCATTATCCTTGTACTTATTCAAAAACTATTTTAAATGAAAACAATTACGAATGGAAAAAGCATTATCTTTGTATTAATTCAAAAAAATGTTGTAAACAAAAATAGTTACTGGTAAAAATTTATACCCACATATTTATTCAAAAAACTGTTATAAATAAAAACAGTTATACCCTTGTATTAATTCGAAAAAATTGTTGCAATAGAAAAATAGTTACGAATACAAGTTTACACCAAATCTGTTGTAAGAAAAACAGTTACAAAAGAGTTATGGATGATACACGAACACATGTAAAATGTTGCGAAAGTTCGAAATAATACAAAAACTTTCTTCAAAACATTGTCAAAGAAAAACATATGAAATTCCTATCTCTCTTTTGTATATTTACACCATTATGAAGTTGAGATGTCTTCTTCATTAAGTGTCGATCAAAAAAGGATCTCTTTTATATATCGTGCCTATTTATGAAAAGGTACGAAAAATCTAAGCATTATTTAATGAAAAGTCAAAAACTAGGAGGTAAATCAAAAACCTCGAAAAGAAAGCATGCAAAAGACTTAAGAGTGAAACAAAAACTCAAAGAAATCAAAAGTCATGCTAATATTTATATTAATATATTACGACAAAAACTAAGTGTTAACTTAGTCTAAGCCGGCTTTGTTTATACATAGGTTTCCCTTAAGTTGTCAGTTGGGGACATACAAAGGATCAAACTTTACCCCCAAAGGGACTGGGGGTAACCACCAATTGTTGCAAATAAAAAAAAAGGAGAACCAAGTTTCATAAAATCTTTTCTAGATGAGGGGATTGTCTTCACTGGCAGGAGGAGCAGCTTGAGATGGCGAGACAGGAGCAACAGGGACCTCATCTTCAACTGAAGAGAAATTCTTACTTTTCTGAGACTTCTCAATCGTCTCTTTAGTTTTAGCAGTTTCGGCTTCCAAGTCAAAAACCTCTTAGCCCATTTCCGTCAATGTGTCAAGACGAGCATTCAAATAAGCCCAGCTAACATCGACGACTGCTTTGTCTTCAAGAGCCTCGTAGTCTTTCTCCCATTGTTAAGCTTCAGCTCTTAGGTCATCTTTCTCAGCCACGTCAACATCATGGGAAGCTTGTAAAGGAGCAAGAGACCTTTTTAGAAACTGGACCTTCTCAGAAGAAATACGAAGGTCATCTTGGGTTTGGGTGAGCAATTGAACAAGTTAACCATAGTATGCCTCCTTCTGATCCAACAAGGCCTTCAGGCTCCTAATCTCTTCGGTGGCACGAGAAAGCTACTCTGCAAAGGAAGACTCCAAGATATTTTTTTCCTTGCCTGCCTGGTTAGAAGACGCCTTCTCTATGGCCAGTTCCGCTGCAACAACTCTAATCCACTGCTCCAAGGTAATTTTTTTCTCCTCCATTGCCTCCATGTCAAGTTGTAAACTCTCATACTGCTCCTTCTAATTGTTAGCCTCGATTTTGAAGTCATTCGCTGATTGCTCCACTTGAACGATTCTCTTCATTAACTCTGTGCATATAAGGTTGATCTACATAAAAAGATAAATTAGATACGGTAAGAATAAATAAGTACATATGAAGGAAGAACAAGTTTTACCTTTAAAGACGAATGCACAATCTCATTCATCCAAGTCAAGGAGTTGTGGCTTTCTAGCTTAGACTTCTCAGTTGGGCCTATCAATGGCTTTAACCATACATCAGTCTGGCCTGACTATTTCAAGAGGCTGCCCGCTGCAGGAACCTCTATTGTAACTTGCTTCATCACCCCCCTGCTGGAAGACCCTACTTCAACATCAGAAGGCACGAAAGTGGGGGCGGGAGTAGGAGCTACGGGCGAAGTAGGCTGGGGGGCAGGAACAACCATGGGAGCAGAAATAGCAATGGGATCATGAGAGAAACAACAAGAGGGGCTTCATCAAAGACGGTACCAAAACCTTGTTGGAACAAGTAATCAATGGACTCACGAACAGGAAGGAGTTGCATCTTTGGGAGCGGAAATTTCTAATTCAGGCACATGAGGATTCAACAACGGGTGCAGACTCATCGTCGGAGACCACCCTCCTCCTACGTGACCTATGGACCTGCGAATCCTTCTCTTCCTCTTCATCCTCTAAGGTCCGGGACCCACTCGTCTTCCTTTTCGACGAGGAATAGCCAACAATGATCTCCTGGGACTTAGCCAGGGACAACATTGAAGCGGACACAACCGCAACAGAAATCCCACTAGCAGGAAACCCTACCGAATAAAAGCGGGTCAGATAAAGCTCAAAAAGGGAAGAAGTAAAAAAAAAAACTTCACTTACCGTGGGTCTTTACTTTCCATCCAAACCTCAAAGAGATGTACTTCCACGAACGTTCTTCTAAATGAGAGATTGATAAGAGTTTTTCTACCCAACCACGAAAATCGGAGACATTCTCGACGGTTCCCATAGTTGATGCAAAAGGAAAAGAAACAGTCCTGAGAAGTGGAATCTTGCACGTGAGTTTTTCTCACTTTCCTTTTATTTTGTTTTCGATAAATTATCAGTCACGGTAATGATAATTTATCGAAAACAAAATAAAAGGAAAGTGAGCAAAACTGTACTCACGTGCAAGATTCCACTTCTTAGGGAATGGGAGATTTTCTTCGCCTACTAAACCTGTAGTAGGGACATCAACATACCGGACATACCACCCTCTATCCTTGTCATCATCTGGAGTAACTAACACCATTTTACTCCTAGCCGCGAGTGTAAACACTCCGTGACGGAACAACATAGGAGAATAGAGGTGAATAAGATGATGAAAATTAAAGGGTACAGAAGCTAATTTGGTCAAATACCTAAGGCACGCGACTACTCGCCAGATGAGAGGACCGACTTATCCCAAACAAACTTTGAAAAATAGACAAAACTCAATGATAACAGGATCGATAGGAGGCCTGAATCCTAATGTGAAGGGATAAGTATAGACAAAAGAGTACCCAATCTTGTAAGAGGTTATCCTTTGGTTATCGTTAGGAACAACGACAGGAAAATCAGGCTTCCAATAACAATCCCTGCATACAAGAGACACTAAGCCCTCTGTTATTTGAGTAGGATAAAGGTCAGCACTGTCATGTGATGACATTGAAGAAAGCTGCTCACTCATAGCTTGACTATCCTTGGCAAAAGAAAACTCCGCGGGAACAATCTCATCGACCCTCGGTTCACGAAGTGGTTCGTTATGTTCTCTACTCTTTGATGAAGAACTAGAAGCCCTAGCCCTCGAAGAAGACAGAGGGATATCAGACCTAGAAGATGGCGGGGGAGAAGAATAAGAAGAAGAACCCCTGGAAGGAATAACACTTAAGCTCCTAAGCCTACCGCCTCTCCTACTCCGTGTTGGAGCAGAAGAGAGAGTTAATTCATCTACAATAATGACTTTTCTAGATTGTTGGTTTGAAGAAGACATATTTACGAAGATGAAGAATTTAAAAATAAAGAAAGAAGGTAGGAAGTTTTTCCTGAAAATAAAGAAAGGAAAAGGGGTATTTATACTCGAAAACGACCATCAAAAAATGAAAAAAACAGTGATGTGAAAGTCATAATTGAAGCTGTCACTTCGTGACTGATGCAACCACAAAAAGCCCTCAAAGGCGCTGAATAATTGCAGAACCAATTGGGAATGCCACATGGCACGAGCATTAAATGGAAGTGACAAGCGATGCATACATTCAGAGACGGATGCAATGGTACAAGTGAAGCGGCGACAATTACGATGAGCTTCACACGTGTAAATGGTAAGTGGGGGGACTATCTATATTGGTAAAAATGAGCTTCACACGTGTAATAATTACGATGACACAATGATCTATGTGGAGCAATGACAACATGACAACTGGACGAGATTTTACGAAGAGGTACGAGATTAAAAGAAATAGAACATCATACCCACGTGGTAATTAGATACGGGAATCTCAACCTACTTTAGAAGATGAAGAGGCACGGTGAGGATGAATCAAGGCAGAATAAAGGGAAGGTTCGGAGATCTTCAATTAATGAGCCAAACGTTACATAATCTTGACACAAAAGTTATGATTAATCATTTTAACGTTACATTAATGCCATTATTAGTCATTAATGCTCAATCAATGAAAGGAGTAGACATTATATTTAGAAATTCCCTATAAAAGGGAGTAAAATATAACTTGTAAGGACATGTTCGAACCACTATTGAAATATACTTTCTTTTTACGCATCTCTATTGCTTTCTATTTACGATCTATTTACGATTATTTCCATATTCTTTTGGTTATCAGAAACCCGTGTTCTTCTTCAAATAGCTTTGGCAGTTCTTTGGTTAAACACCAACGTCACGATCTTAGCGTGACATTCAAGAATAGCATAATGGGGCGACAACCATTCCATGCCTAAGATAACATCGAAATCTTCCATACCGAGTAATATCAAATCAGCTCTGGTCTTAAAACCACTAATAACAATCAAACACGACCGATATACGCGGTCCACAACGAGAGAATATCCCACGGGAGTAGAAACATACACAGGGGAGCTCAAAGAATCCCGAGCTATCCCCAGATGTGAAGCAAAATAAGAAGACACATATGAATATGTATAGCCTGGGTCAAATAATACTTATGCATCCCTATGACAGACAGGGACTATACCTGTGATGATTGAGTCTGAAGCGACGGCCTCTGAACGAGCTGGAAGGGCATAATACCTAGCCTGGTCTCCCCTTCTAGGGCGACCTCTACCTCACCGACCTCCACGACCTCCACCTCGAGCTGTCTGAGAAGGTGGGGCAGTAGCTGGGGATGGAAGAATAGTTGGAGGACCCGGTGGAGCACGTGGGGGCTTGATAAGTCTGAGATGATGCACCCCTCCTAGCTCTGGGGCAATCTCTGAACATGTGGCGAGGGTCACCACACTCAAAACAACCCATCGGAGGACGTTGCGGCTAGGACTGACTCTAAACTGGCCTGCTGGACTGGTCAGTAATGGCACCTCGAGCAGGAGGCATACTAGATACTGGCGGTGCATAATAAGGCTCCTGAGGTCTACGAGGAGCTGGGATACCACTGGCTTCTGGAAGAGCTGAATGAAAAAGGAGACTCACAAACCCCCTACCATAGCGTGCTGCTGGCGCACGAGCTCTCGAAAAATGACCAGTCTCTCGAGACCTCTTGGCCTCTCTCTCCTCTATGTCCCGAGAAAATATGCCCTATATGCTCCAGGCAATACTCACTTCATGATGGTACGTGATATCCATCTCCAACTCTCTGGCCATACTGGTTCAAATATCGGGGTGAAGCCCCTCAATGCAGCGTCAAACCCTCTCCCTGACCGTAGCAACCAAGGCCGGTGCATGACGTGCCAAGTCACAGAAACAGACCGCATACTCCGACACAGTAATAGTACCCTGGCGTAGTTGCTCAAACTTGCACGCCAAGCATCCCTGAGGCTCTGAGGGACAAACTCAAGCAAAAATATCTCTAAAAACTTAGTCCAAGTTAGTGAAGCTGCCTCATCCGGACTACTCAGCTCATAGGCACGCCACCACTGATAAGCCGCTCCCCTCAGTTAGAAAGCGGTGCAAGAAACCCCACTCATCTCCATAATTCCCATAGTGCGGAGAATACGATGACACTCCTCAAGAAAACCGAGAGCGTCATTAGAAGCTAGTCTGCATAAAATAGGTGGGTGGTACGTCTTGGACCTCTCAAGTCTGAGCTGCTCTTCCTCAGAAGCAGCTAACCTAGCATCATGGTGAGACGGAGCCTTGGGGGGTATAGGAATGTACTCTAAGCCTGATCAACATGAACCCTCTTCTCAGGAGTGCGAGCTACGGGAGTCTGTGCCTCTCCCCCGACTTGAGATGTGATTGGGGCTATCAGGAGTAGCCCAGCCTGAGTCAGAGTGGTGAAAATACTCATGAACTGAGCCAACGTCTCTTGGAGAACTGGAGCACCAATAGGGACCTCCTGTGCCGGCCCTCTGGCGGGAGCTACAATGGGATCCTCTGTCGCTGCTCTCGCCGGTGCTCGGGCTGCACCGCGTGCTCGTCCTCTACCCCGACCCCTGCCTCTGGCGCCTCTAGCTGGGGGCTCGGGTGCCTGATCATCGGTCCTTTCGGTACGGGTCCTCACCATATGTGAGAAAGAATATAATAGAGTTTTACAATCTTTGATGTCAATAACTCACATGACAAGGAAATCCAAAGAATGTGATTGTTCTTAACAGTTACATAGCCTCCCGAATATAGATACGGACGTCTCCGTACCGATCCGTGAGACTCTAATAAATTGGCTTGTGACTCCTATGAACCTAGATGCTCTGATACCAACTTGTCACGACCTGATTTACCCTCCGAAAGGCCTCGTGACGACACCTAGTCTCTACGACTAGGTAAGCCTAAATTGCGGATAAAACTTAATCAAATACGATAAAAGTAAAGACAGGAAAAGAAAAGTCTAAATAAGCATAACATCGACGCTCGACATGTAAAATATATACCCCAAGACCCGGATTGTCACAACACACTCACAAGCTTCTATACTATTGTAGCTCTATACAAATTTGGAAAAGAAAATACATAGTAAGTATCTCTATAAGATGGAATGGAAGGTGACTCGCAGGATTCTACGGACGCGGAAGAAATACCTTACGGTCTCCTCAATGAAGCTGCAAAGACCACTAGCCACGCGGCTAAGAACTCGAACTTTGGATCGGCACATGAAAAACTTGTGCAGGAAAGGTCACGAGTACACCACATTTTGTACCCAATAAGTGCCAAGCCTAACCCCAGTCGAGTAGTGACGAGGTCAGGTTAAGGCTCTACTGTATTTCTAACTAAAACAAATTAAATAGTACGGAAAAAGAAATAAGTTCTATAGTAAACAGTTAAAAGAATAATCTAAAATAAATATAGTAAAATGGAGCCCTTGGCTCAACACAACGTATCCCAAGGTGGAATCTTCCGGGATACCGTCCCGTAGTTCCAAATATAAATATGCAGTACAAGGGGGATCTCTCAGAATACGTCCGTAGTCCCCAATTTAAATATGCGACATGGGGGGAGGAGGGGGATCTCCAAGAATACGTCTGTAGTCCCCAATTTAAATATGCAGTGCTGGGGGAGGGGGGGGGGGAGATCTCTCGGAATACGTTCGTAGTCCCCAATTTAAATATGCAATGCAAAGTAAAGGACATGAAATCATCAATTTTATCAGTTGATCTAAACACAGATAGGAAAACATGGAAAAGTCTAACTAAACATGGCGCATAGAGTGTCAATTAGGAAATTTAATAGGAAAACAAATATGCATGCTTCCCTAATCTAAGATGAACAGTTAAACACATTAAAGTGATGTAATAAAAGAATGGCGCAATTTATAATTTCGAAGGAAAAGTGGGATTTTTGCAAGAATGGCCCATGTACGTACTCGTCACCACACGTACACGGTGCAAACACAACAATTTACGTCAAAAACAACCTAAGGGGAAGTCCCCAACACAGAGTTAGGCAAGCCACTTACCTCAACTGCTCAACTCATCCCGAGATCACGTTCTTGTCATGAGTATCCGACTCCAAATGGACCAAATCTATTCAATTAAATTGCATAATGTAAATATAACTTTAAGAAGTTAATCTAACTTATAAATTCGAAGCTAATACGCGAAATTAGGAAAATCACCGAAAAAGTCCCTTGGGCCCACATCTCGGAATAAGGTAAAAGTTACAAATTCCGGACACATGTTCACTCACGAGTCTAACCATACCAAAATTACTCGAATCGGGTACCAAAATCCCGATCCAAACTCAAAAACTCGGTTTAAGAACTTTACCCAAATTTCCCCAATTTTCACTCCAAATTCGAAATCAAAGGATGAATTTAAGCATAGATTCGTGGAAATGAGTCAAAACCGAGTAGGAATTACTTACCCAAAACGACCAGGTGAAAATCTCTCCCAAAATCACCAATCCCGAGCTCCCAAGTTCAAATTATGAATTTTGGATAAAACCCTCAATTTTGGGTCTTTAATTCTGCCCAGAAACATCCTTCATCGCGTTCACAGAAGCCTAGTCGCGAATGCGAAGAGTAAAAAATCACGCACCCAGATTTTCCCTACCTGAACACGGGAATGCGGCTAATATCACGCGACCGCGAAGGGTAAAGCTTCGAACCCCTGTCGGCTCACATTCATATACGCGAACGCGGCCTAGACCACGCGGTCGCGATTCACCTCTGACCAACACCTATGAGTTCGCATGCCTCCTTATGAGAACACATAGAACAATTTCTCCCTTAGCCCAGATTAGCCTACGCGTTCGCGACACCCTCACGCGAACGCATAGAAGAACACCAGCACCAGCAAAATCTGATGCTCTCTAAGTCCAAAATTTAGCCCGTTGAGCATCTGAAACACACCCGAGATCCCCGGGACCTCAATTAAACCTACCAACCAGTCCTAATACCTCATTCGAACTTAGTCGAGCTTTCAAACCACATCATATAACACCAAAATCAAGAATTATGCATGGATTCAAGCCTAAGACTTTAGGAATTTTTCAAAATCTACAACTGATGCTGAAACACGTCAAAACTAGTCCGAATGACCTCAAATTTGACACACATGTCATAAATGAGACCACAGACCTACATCCGCTTTCAGAATTCCATTTCGAGACCGATATCAAAATTTTATCTATCGTCCGAAATCGCAAAAATTCCAACTTTCGCCAATTCAAGCCTATATCTACTACAGACCTCGAAAACCCATTCTGGACACGCTCCTAACCCCGAATTCACTCAATGGAGCTAACGAAGTCGACAGAATTCCATTCCAGATGCGTCTCACACAGTTCTAACTACGGTCCGAATTCTAAATCTTAAACTCATATATAGGGACTATGTGTCCCAAAACTCTTCGGAATCCACAACTAATCACTCCGACAAGTTCCATAGACAGAAGCAAGCGTGGGAAATCAGTTATTAGGGGATCAGGACGCTAACTCTCAAAACGACCGACCGAGTCGTTACATAGAGGAACAAGATCAACTAATAAAATTTCAGGGGTTTCTCTGTGATGGTGTTTCAAATATTGCAGAATAGTTGATAGAAGGAAGAACTGAGCTCAGGTAAGAATGAGGAACAAAGTGCATATTTTCCGAAATTTGCGATGCTAAGGAGTAAAAATGACATCCCTCACTTAAATCCAAGAAGTACAAGATGCGATATTGTTTACTTGATTCTTTTGTATTCGTACCAGCGCCCCAGTAACGTAAGAGAAAAATTGATGCAAAATTGGGGGCACAATTCATATCTTCAATGTTGAAGGAAAAGCGGTGAAAGTGATGGCGTTGTGCCGCAACGTTAAATCAGGTGCTTTTTAGGAGGCATCCCAATTATATCTTTTTATTTTTATTTATTTATTTTTGTGTTATTTTTGTAGTGTTGTATTTGTATTTTGTAGGAGTAGCAGCATGGAATCAAAGCTAGTAGGCATATGCATAAGCGAGAAAATGGTTGGAACTAAGTGTGGGGTAATTGCACAAATGACCATACCTGGGAGAAGTTTGAGTATCCCAATGAGCTGTTAATACTTCGGCCTTTGGACAACCATGGACTCTATTTACCCTCTTGTTATTTATTGTATGCATTTAGAACATTGCACATTTTAAGTGTGGGGTGAGGAGATTGTCTGTGTAATTTTTGCGCTATCTTGGCTTAGTTGTAGTACTACTTCTTAGTGTAATAGTTTTTGTGTAAAGAAATGAAAATGAAAATTGAGAAAATAATCAGAATATTTAGACTTTTCCCGACAATGGATTTTGTGGACAACTTTCTTGATGGATTAAGGTCCAATAAAAATGCAATAAAAAATTAGATTTTCTTTTTGTTTCTAGTTAGTTTTAGTTAGGTAATAGTCCCCCTTGATTTTTCTCTGTGCATCGGTTCTTTTTCAGTGGATGTAACTTGAACCAGGTAAGGTTTTTACTTTTAGGATTAGTTTTTAGGAGTAGTAAAAGAGAAAGAAGATAGACCCTTTGTGACTTGTTTGATACTAGCATATTTAGGCCTGAGCTTGAGTAGTACTTTCTTCTGAGTGATTGAGTAATGAATAAAATAACAAACTTTCTGACACTTAGGCTCAGGGGTTGTGACTCTGTATATAGCTTATTCTTATTTTGTCGTTCGCTATGATTCTTTTCGTCTTAGAGTAGAATTGATCCATCTTGATTGATACTTGTGCCATATGGGGTGAGGATTTCCTACATCTTTTCCATGTGTTGTATCTTAGTCTAGAACTTGCTCTGCATGTTATTGAAGCGAAATAAAAGTGTTTCTGTTTAGAAGATGATAATAGACTTTCCTTGATATGTCATGTGAATTTTAGCCTTTTCAGATATTGTACCACTAGTTAGACCTTTGAGCATGTAGCCTTTTGTTTGGAAGCCGTATTTTTGCCTTGATCCTTTTGTTGAATCCCTAGTTTTGCACACTACTTCCTTGAGAATTATTGCTTATTATGATATTAATTGATAAACTTGAAAAATGGATGATTAAGTGAAAAATGGTGACCAACGATAGATGAAAAGTGATGAAAAGGCCCTTTTGAAAAGAATGTGACATGGAAAAAAAGAATGAATAAAAAAAATGAAATTTTCTTGATATGAGGTAAAAACTTGTGAAATAATTGATGAAGATAGGGCTGAAAAATAAATTAAGAGATGAAAATAATGGGTGATGAAGTCTATAAGTGCAAAGTGCTTAGGGAAGTGTAAGTCACTATTATATAGTTCTCCTACCCGTCCTCTAGCCAACATTACAACCCGTTAAAGTCCTATTTTATTTATTCGAGCATACTTAATTAGTAAAGATGTACATAGGCAAGCCTATGGTTCTTTGTGCTTAAACATGAATTCTTTGCGAGTTAGAGAGTTGTTCTTTGAGAGTGGTTTTAATGCTTACTCAAGGACGAGCAAGAGTTTAAGTGTGGAGTGATGATGTTCGGTAAAAAATGCATATATTTACTCATCGTTGCCTCACATTCTAATACTTTTAATCGTCTTTTGAGTATTAATTATATTACCTTATGCTTTATATTATATTTTAACTGTGTAGGAATAAAATAATGTAAAAATAAAGAGATTGAAGAAAAATTGAATAAAACATGAAAGAAAAAGAAAGAAACTAAAAAGAACAAAAAAAGAAGAGACAAATGGGGATACCCTTTGGTGTTTGTCCCCCAAAATGTAAGAAAAAAGAAAAAGGAAATTGGTTGCAAGAAAAGATTTGAACGTTAAGAGGCTACTGGTTCTGGCGCCAGCTCAAGCGCGAGGAGCTGGGCTTGACCCTGTGTACGGGATTTTTCCTATTTTGCCCCGGGAAAAGCTATTTCAGCCTTACATGGTCCCAACTCGTATAAAAGGGGTACTAAACCTAATTTGGAGGGGATCTAACATACTTTAAAGGAGAATTCACGTGGGGGCCGACAAACCACGCTTGGAGAAGGCTTCCAACTAGTTTTCTTCTCTTCTCTTCCTTTAACTTTATAGTTCATTAGTTCTAGAGTTGTGGGTGCTACATGAATGTTGTGGTTTGAAGCTTGAATTGTTCTTATTATTTTATCATATTGGTTTATTTATTCAATGTTGCGCTTAATTATTTGATTGCTTGATCACCAATTAAATACTATCTACGAATATAGAATTGAACCAGGGAGAGGGAATTCTAGATTGCATATAAGATTGAGTAGAGCAAGATTTTGAACCTGAGCATCGGGAACGAATTTGCGGCTAGGATAAGAATATACCTAATCGCCTTGTTTGGTTACTATACGGGAATTATTAATGCGTTCTTGTTAATCCTAATTCCATATGAATATAGGGGTTAGATTAGCTTGAATGATCGAGTAATACTTTGGGAGAATACTACGAGTAATATTAACCCTACCAACTAATAAACTAGATAAAATAATTAGACAATTTAAGTTGAAGACTCAACGGGATTGTTAGCTAACACATAGCTCTGGAATATTCTCTCCTATTAAATTCATCTCTAAGATATCCCACTTGTTTTCTGTAATCGCTTAGTTTGCTACTCTAGATTAGTTTTAATTAAATATTCATACTTTAGAAAATCTCTTGAATAGATTAGTTGTCTAGTTTGATTCAGTAAATAGTTAATCACAACCCTGTTGGTACGATATCTAGACTTACAATCCTATATTACTTGAACGACCACATATACTTGCATGTGCGTTTGGGAGAAATAGAGCATCTTATTCTATTAAGGGTAAAAATATCCTAGACAATGTTATCATAGCTCATGAGCTGACAAAAGGTTATACTCAGAAGAATATCTCACCCAGATATATGTTGAAGTTGGAGATCAAAAACGCTTATGATACTGCCGAATGGCCTACCTCGAGAATGGTTTTATTGGAGTATTGGTTCCCTAACAGGATTGTTAAACTCATCATGAACTGTAACCACAATTCGCTATTAGCTCCTAGTTAATAAGGGGTTTGACTACCAAATTTGAAGCCAACAGATGTCACGACCCAAATTCGAAGCCGTGATGGCACCTGTCGTGGAACTAGGCCAGCAACCTATCTAAACTAATCTAGGGCCACCTATCAGGGAAAATACCATTTTTAACAAGTCTGAAATCAATAATAATAGTAAGTTTGCATTTGAAAATAGTTTTATGAGAATCAAGAACCCAAATCCTATAAAACCCGGATCCAGTGTCACACAGTCATGAGCTGCTAATACATAATACAACCCGAAAAGAAATGACCAACATAGTCTGAAAGTAAGTACGACAGGTAGAAGATAAAGAGATGACGAGATCACGGTCGCCAACATCTACCTCATCAACTCTGATAAAAACTGCTGCTACTCACTGACCAGAGCTGAATCTCGGTGTACCTAGATCTGCACACAAGGTGCAGGGGGTAACGTGAGTACACCAACTCAGTAGTAACGAAACCAAACTACGGGCTGAGAGGTAGTAACGAACTAAACCTCCGATAATTTTGAACAACAGTACATAACTTGGACATGACAGTAATATATAAGAAAATAAATAAGATGCATCAATTTATGTCTGTAGTCCTGCAT
>ML241377.1:0-42676 GCA_005239495.1 Nicotiana undulata | reverse complement strand
ATAATATCAATAAAAACTCAATAACACAATCGCATAGCCTAGATATTCAATTTCTAGCATTCTCTCAAAAATACCAAAATTCAACCCCGGGCCCGCTTGGTCCAAACTCGAGGTTCGGACCAAAACCCAATCACCCATAACCCCATGAGTTAAAATATATAATTTGTTTCAAGATCCGACCCCAAATTGAGGTTGAATCACCCAATTTTCCCAAAAACCTAACTCTACCTAAAACCCCTAATTTCTACTTGATTTTATGATTTTAGGCCTAGATTTTCTAGTGATTATGAAAGGAAATGGAAGGATTAGAAGTTAAGATCACTTACCCAAGTGGCTATGGAGGGAATCTAGCTTGGGAATCGCCTATGAGGTCTTGGAGAAGAAGAAGTTGGTGTATTATGAAAAATCCCGTGTAAGTATTCTGTTTTTGAGTGAAAGAATTAACTGGGCGGTTTTGTTCATCGCGATCGCAGGAAAGGGGCTGCGATTGCGAAGCATTGGGTCCTAACTCACTGCGATCGCATAAGAGAATTTGCGATTGCGGAATAAAGCCTAGCTGACCATATGCGATCGCAGGAAGAGGTTTGCGATCGCGGAACACTGGGGCATCACACTATGCGATCGCGGGTCGAAGGGACGCGATCGCGGAAGAGACCTGGACAGACCTCTGCGGTCGCGGATCAAAGGTTGCGATCGCAGAGAAGAAAACACCAGACATCAGCAGCTGAGAAAAAAACCAGAAATTTCCAAGCCTATTTCACCCTGTTAGCTACCCGAAACTCACCCGAGCCCTCGGGTCTCAAAACCAAAAACACACACGCCTCCCAAAACACCCTACGGAATCACTAAAATATCATCAAAATCATCGAATCAAACCTCAAAACTCTTAGAATTTTCTTAAAACTTCATAAAGCTTAATTTTTCCGATTTTGATCCGAAACACGTCATCTCAAGTCCGTTTTACACCAAATTTCACAGATAAGTCACATAACATATATTTAACCTGTTACGGGCTCCAGAACCATAATAAGGGCCCGGTAACACGGTTTTCACATAATAATTCATTTTCAAAATCCTTTATTATTTTCAGAAAACAATTTTCTTTAAAAATTCATTTCTCGGGCTTGGGACCTCGGAATTCGATTCTGGGCATACGCCCAAGTCCCATATTATCCTACGGACCCTCCGTGACCGTCACATCACGGGTCCGGGTCCGTTTACCAAAAATATTGACCAAAGTCAACTTTATTCACTCAATTATCATAAAATTCCATTTTTATCAAGTTTTCACATAAAAGCTTCCCCGCAACATGCCCGGGCTGCGCAAGCATATCGAGGTGAGATTAACGGAGGCTTTCGGGGCCTCGAAACACAAATTTAGCTAGAATTACTTAGGATGACCTTTTGGGTCATCACACTCAAAGGAAATAATATATCAGATAATATTCTGTAGTTATGCATATATGGTAATTTCTTTGATGGAAAGAAACTACCATATATTAGTAGTCCCTAGGATAATTATAATTTAATGAGAAGTCCCTAGGGATAAAGTATTTGCCTAAGAGTCCCTATCCTACCTATAAATATGCCTGTGACTCCATCAGTCTGGCATCCTACGATAGGCACAGGCTAGAAGGCTCCTGGGTTTTCTCTCAAAGTTTAACGAAGGCGATTCCCTTCAACGATTGAACAAATATGGCTGAAGGTACGTTCCTTTATCAATATTCCGCTGCGTAAGCTCTGTGTTTGTATTTGTATTTCAATATGTGGTATCAGAGCCTGCCTTTAGCTGTGTTGTTCAGTATCTGTTAATTGTGATTATGAGTATAGTATACTACGTTTGTGTAAAGAGAGAATTTTAGGCTTGTTT
The DNA here is from genome assembly GCA_005239495.1 of Nicotiana undulata. NCBI lineage: Eukaryota > Viridiplantae > Streptophyta > Magnoliopsida > Solanales > Solanaceae > Nicotiana > Nicotiana undulata. Next base: position 40,806 of record ML241377.1, on the reverse strand, counting down.
TTTGCAGTGTGTCATCTCTGACATTATAGGAGTAATGTATTTGACCTTTGGTTATCTCTAAGGCGTATTGTTACTCGCATGTCGTTTGGAATTTTAAATCAAGGCTTGGATCCATGGCACACTGTGTATTTGAGAGCGCATTGTAAAGTAATTGTTGTTAGTCGGCGTTGACCTTTTCTATTCTTGAGTATTAATATCTAATTCCAATACTACTTTGACCCAAATATTAGTAGCCAAAAAAATTCTAAAAGGACTCATATTATTGTTTGTCACACCTCCTTTTTCACCCCCGGTATAATAAAGGGTAATAAGGGAGTTTTTCCACTTTAAGTGACATTATTCGGATTTGGGATTTATTTTTAGTTTTCAGAGTCGCCACCCGGATTTTTGACGATGTTCCGGGACACCGTTTATTGAAATCCCAAACCGAGGAAATTTAGACTCTGTTTTAAGTTGTCTGTGACCAGAAATCCGAGTAAGGAATTCTGTTAACCCGGGAGAAGGTGTTAGGCATTCCCGAGTTCCGTGGTTCTAGCACGGTCGCTTAACTATGAATATTTGGCCTAAGTTATCTGATTATTTACGTATTTTAGCCTATTGTGCATTTAGCCTTTTAATTTTTAGCCGCTTTTAATATTTATGGATTTATCTTGAAACAAGTCACGATGGCGTGCACTTATTTTGTTTTTGGACACATTGTAACTGCACCACATTAAATGCACCCGCAATTACAACATGTGATTTTTATTATTATTTTGTGTTAGAGTCGGGGACATGAGTTGCCACACCTGAGTGTAGATTATATAGTCATGACTATGGTCATGACGGTTAAAAATGCCTATTTGAGGCGATACTCAATTATTCTCTAAGTTTTGGATTTTTTATCTAAAAGGGGTATTTTTAACTTACGGGATATGTATATAAACCACTTTTGGTATTTATGGATTTATCTTGGAACAAGTCACGATGGCGTGCACTTGTTGTTTTCGGACACATCGCAACCGCGTCACATGAAATGCACCCGCGATTGCGACATGTGATTTTATTATCGTTTGAAGTTAAAGTCGGGGACATGAGTTGCCACACCCGAGTGTAGGTTATATATGGTCATGACTATGGTCGTGACGGTTTGAAAAATGCTTATTTAAAGCAATATTTGATTATTTCACCAAGTTTTATAATCTTTATATAAAAGGCGATATCCTTAGCCTATAGGACATGTATAAAGTCATCTAGAAATTAGATTTACTATCCTAAAGGACAAGTGTTTGGGATATGGCCATATTTTAGCCCAATTTATTGTTTACCCCTTTGGCCACTCCTAATTATGGCTATTTTGATGAAGGAGACATATGGTTCGAATTAGGATAAGGCAAACAAAATATTTGAGAGAGATACATGCTAACACATATTCAATTCATATAACAATGGATAATATCGCATAAAGGCAAAACATAGTTCACTACCGTTTATCCTATTTAATCATCAAGTGTATTTGTTTGTGATTGAAGAATCTAAGAAGAGAAATTTTGCACCAGCGGTCATTTGAAAAAAAACCAAACAGGACGATATTATTCTTGTTAAATTAAAGCCATTTGACCATTTTAGGAAAAGAATTTCAATTAGACAGAAAAGAAAACTGGAGTATGTAAGTGCTGAAATTTGCCATTTTCATTTAGAACAAAACAGCTATATGAATTTTCAGATTCTAATTCTATCCTTTGATTTTGATTGTGAAATCGTCTATATTCAATAGTGTGAGATTTTGGTAAAAAAATAAAAAAACAATACTTACTGTACAGCTACAAAGTAATTGACCTCTAATCACTTTAACGTGATTACTGGGCCCATCCTCAAGTCTAATGACCCGAAGTCCCGACTCTGTTGAGCCTAACTAGGCTAAATTCACGAGTCTGGCCCAATTACAGATGGTTGGGCAGACCTGGCCCAAGCTAAATGACTTTTCCCTAATTTTGAAAAAAGACTCGAAATTTTTTAGATTTTTTAAGAGAAGACAAAAGAAGAAAGAAAAATAAATACAACTGAATATACATTCTTATATAAAGTCCAGTCCCATTTATTACAAATTTGAAATCTGTAGAAACAACTACACTATTACATCGCCATTTCACTATGAAATATAATTTTCCTAAAATAAATAAATAAATAAAAAAAGAAAGAATATCTACTACTGCTCCTGTGCAAGCTAGCAGCCTTTCATAATTCAAACTTGTATTTCATCATTGATTTTGAAGCCAAATAACATAAATTCCTATGCATCATTTAAGGAAGAAATCTGACCATTAGGGAGGTCAGATTCTATTCCTTTTAGTGTTATTTTAAGCAGTAACGTTTTCAAATCTAAACACAAGACCAATATATAAGCACTTTGTAACGACCCGGTCGGTCGTTACATAGAACATACATTATAATTATTGTTATTGCATTGTCATAGGTTGGTTATACTGCTTATGATGTGTTAGAGTTGGTAGGCTCAGAATCGAAATGGTTGTAGTGAGAATTTAGCCACTTAGTCTTTAAAAATAGTCTTATAGTTGGAAAAGTCAATTGAGAGTTGACTTATTGGTAAACGACCTCGGAATGCGGATTTTATGGCTCGGATAGCTTCGTTAGGTGATTTGGGACTTAGGAGTGTGTACGGAATATTTTTGTGATGTTCCGTGTAGAATTAAGCTTGAATTGGCGAAAGTTAACTTTTGGTGATTTCCGATCGGCAGTGGAAAATAGGCTATCGGGGTCGGAATGAGATTCCGAAAGTTGGAACAGGTTCATAATGTCATTTTGGATATGTCTGCAAAATTTCAGGTCAATCGGAGGTGGTTTTGATAGTTTCGGCATCGTTGGTGGAATTTAGAAATTTCAAAGTTCTTAGGCTTGAATTTGATGTGATTTTGGTGTTTTGATGTTATTTTGGGTGTTCCGAGAGTGCAACTAAGTTTGAATGATCATATACGATATGTTGGTATGTTTGGTTGGGGTTCCGAGGGGCTCGGGATGGTTTTGAGTGGTTAATGGAGAGTTTTGGACATGGAATATGCAGCTTTCAGTTGCTAATGTGCAATTGCTGGTGTGACCGCACCTGCGAGTGGGGAACCGCAGGTGCGGCTCGCAGAAGCGGACAGGACATCCGCAGGTGCGGATTTTGGTTGACTCAGGGGAAAGTCGCAGATGCGGGAGTGAGGACCGCACCTGCGAAGTCTTAGGTGCGGGAAAGGAGGCACAGGTGCGGTCCGCAGGTGCGAATTTTAGGCCACAGGTGCGGAAAGCTTGGGCAGAAAAGTATAAAAAGGAGACTTCACGATTTTTAACCCTCTTTTCACCATTGTTGTGCGGGTTCCGATGTTTTTGAGGGATTTTGAATATGGAAACGTTGGTGCATCATTGAGGTAAGCTTTTTGGACTCATTAACTCGATTATAGGTGATTAAAGACTTTATTATCAGTGTTTAATTTGTGAAAATCAGTAGAAAAAGGGTGAAGTTAGGGCTTGAGATTATGAGACATTTAGGGGATGATTTGAGGGGTCAAACGAACTCCGATTTTAGAGTTCTTTATATGTACGGACTCGTGATATGATGAAGAACATTTTGGTATTAAATTTGTCGAGTTCCGAGATGCGGGCCCGGGGGTCGGGTTTTGACTTATTTCGGGTTTTGTGCTAAAATTGGTATTTTTCAATTGGAATTCATTCCCTTAGCATAATTTGATGATAGAAATCTTATCTTTATAGATTTGGAGCACTCGGAAGTTGATTCGAAAGGCAAGCGTGTTGCGGAATAGCTTTCGGGGTAGTTTGAGGTAAGTAATGTCTTTAAATCCTTTCCTGAGGGTATGAAACCCCGGACTTTACATCCTTTCACGGATTTGGAGTGATGCACACACTGGATGACGAGTGTGGGGCGTCCACGAATTGCAAATTTGGAAAAATGTACATTTTTTGGAAACTATTGAGTTGCGAAACTGCTTTTAAAGCATATGATTTATAGTATTACTGTGTTTTGTTATACTTGGTCTATTAGCCATATTTGGGGCCTAGTGCTGATCTGTTTTAACCCCTTGGGGGCTATTTTACTAATATTCTCACTATTTTGAAACTATGATTTTACACTGAGTCTTTCTTGCTAAATATTTTTGACACTCAGAGTTTATTGATATTAATTCTTGAAATGAAATACTGTTTTGGGTCGAGAACCCCGTTTTATTCATGGCCCGATTGGCATGCTGAGAGTGTCTGACTGAGTGGGGCTGAGGGCCAATGTTGTGGGGATGTTATGATATGAGAGAGGCCGAGTGCCTGAGAGTGATTTATGCCATGATGTGGCTTGTTTATAGTGCTTGGGTTGTAGGAGCCCCTCCGGAGTCTGTACACACTCCTAGTGAGCGCAGGTACCTACTGGGTGTGAGTGCCGAGTGATGAGTGATTGGGAGGCATGAGTGACAGTGAGGTTGTCCGCGGGGCTGATACTGAGTGATGGTGAGGTGCTGAGGGAAGTACTTACGAGTGATGATTATGGCGCGAGGGGAAGTTTTATGATGATATTTTACTGAGTTTTTTACTATGATTCACTTCATTTTTCAAACTGATTTTACTGAGAGTTTTACTGAGAAATACTGGAAAAATATACTTGTTTCAAAGGATTTCAAGGAAACTTGTTTTCGAACTTATGGATACTGTATTGAGACTTGATGTTTTACTGTTTTGTGGATTGGTGTTTTGTGTTGTGTGTTTCATATACTTCAGACTGTGATTTATTTTCATTACTACTAAGTTGGCGTACTCATCATTACTCCCCGCACCTTTGTGTGCAGATCCAAGTACTGGTTCGGAGCAGTAGTCGTCCGAGCTCGTTGTCATCAGCGTTTGGGATTTCGAGGTAGCTGTCCAGCGTCCGCAGCTTCTCCACTTCCCTTCTTCATATAATTCTTAGTACTTGATTCATAGACATTATTACGACATTAGCAGAGTTAGTTTATTTCTTAGATGCTTGTGATCGGTTGGCTCCAGTCCTGGGGGATTGTTTAGACTGTTAGTTTATACTATAATTGCTTAAAGACTTAGAGAAAAATGTTAATTGCTTATTTTGCTGCTTATTATTGATTTTGAAATATTATAATAGAACAAATGAGTAGTTATGTGATGGTTGGATAGCCCAGTTCCACGATAGGCGCCATCACGACCTGTTAGGATTTGGGGTCGTGACAAGTTGGTATCAGAGCTCTAGGTTACATAGGACTCAACGGTCATGAGCAGGTTTAGTAGAGTCTTGCAGATCGGTATGGAGACGTTTGTACTTATCTTCGAGAGGCTGCAGAACTCTTAGGAAAAATCTCAATTTCTCGAACTCTTTCGTGCCAATCTATTGGTCCTTGAAATCTAAACTACTGTTGTTTCATTCTCTCACAGATGGTGAGGACACGCACTATCGATCGGGGTGACCAGACACCAGCCAGACCCACAAGAGGTCGAGGCCGTGGTGGAGTTAGGGGACCAGCCCGCGCAGCAGCCAGGACAGTACCACAGGATCCCCCTATCATTCAGGATCACGTTCCCGTCGAGGGTGCTCCAGCGGGACAGGCTCAGGCATCGGCAGTGCCTATTGTTATTTCGGGTCTTCAGGAAACCCTGGCTCAGATATTGACGGTGTGTACCAGTTTAGCTCAGGCAGTTGCTATGTCTACTACTGCCACTGCAGCTCAAACCAGGGGAGGCATTCAGACTCCAGCTGCCCGGACACCTGAGCAGGTTGTACAGGGTATTCAGGAACCAGGGGTAGTCACAGCCCAGCCGGTTGCCCCAGTTCAAGACTATGTGGTTCCAGCTATGCCCGAGGATAAGCAGTGTAGGCTGTAAAGGTTCAGTAGACCTCAGCCTCCGACTTTCAGCGGCACAGAGGATGAGGATGCCCAAGGTTTTCTAGATAAGTGCCAGAGGATACTCCGTACTGCTGGTATTTTGGAGACCAGTGGGGTCTCATTTGCTACATTTCAGTTTGCTGGTGCTACTTTCACTTGGTGGGAGGTATTCGAGAGGAATAGGCCGGTTGGTTCAGCACTGCTCACCTGCATCAGTTCTCCACGATCATTTTGGAGAAGTATGTTCCTCAGTACCACAGAGAGGAGCAGTGCAGGTAGTTTGAGCAGTTGCTCCAGGGAGAGTTATCAGTTACTCAGTACGAGATGAGGTTTTTCGAGTTGGCTAGACATGCTTCGGAGTTAGTCCCTACTGACAGCGAAAGGATCGGGAGATTTGTAGATGGTCTCACGTATCAGCTTCGGATTTTTATGGCCAGGGAGAGAGTGTTTGGAGCTATATTTGAGCAGGTAGTTGACATTGCTCGGGATATTGAGTCGGTTCGTAGGCAGGAGCGTGAGGAAAGGGAGGCCAAGAGGCCTCGGGGATCAGGTAGCTTCAGTGGTGCCCCTTCTAGATGGCAGTTTCAGCACAACAGAGGTCATCCATTTAGACCTCCACAGCCAGTTCGCCCAGCTTATAGTGGTGCATCTTCGGGGTAGGGTCCTCGCAACTCTCATCAGGGACGTTCATCTTTTAGTGCCCTTCCATCTCAGAGCTCCTCTAGAGCATCATCATATCAGGGTTCTTCTATGCACGGTTCATCCGGCGGTTATCATGGTGGTAGGGGTTCTCTTCAGTCTCCATCTCCAGCTTCAGGTGGTTATTTTGAGTGTGAAGAGTTCGGACGTGGGTGGAGGCAGTGTCCCCGTCGTCCTGGTAGTTCAGCTCAACAAAGGGTTCAGCCCTCGACTTCAGCCCCAGTCACTTCACCACCTACTCAGGCAGCCAGGGGTGGTGGTCAGGCAGCTAGAGGCCGCCCTAAAGGGGGATGTCGAGCAGGTGGAGGCCAGCCGCGTATTTATGCACTTCCGGCTAGGCATGATGCTATGGACTTCGATGTGGTGATTACAGGTACTATCTCAGTTTGTCACAGTGATGCTTTGGCTTTATTTGACCCTGGTTCCACATACTCTTATGTTTCATCGTATTTTTCTCACTTTCTGAATATGCCCCGTGAGTCTTTAGTTACGTCTGTTCATGTTTCGACTCCGGTGGGCGATACTATTATTGTGGACCGTGTGTATCGGTCGTGTCTTATATCTATTGGGGGTCTGGAGACCCGAGTGGACTTGATGTTACTCAGTATGGTTTTTTTTGATGTGATACTGGGCATGGATTGGTTATCCACATGTCATGCTATTCTTGATTGTCACGCTAAGACCGTAACCCTAGCTATGCCCGGAGTTCCGAGAGTTGAGTGGAGAGGGTCTATAGAGCATGTGCCTAGCAGAGTGATTTCTTATTTGAAGGCTCAGCGTATGGTTGAGAAGGGATGTGAATCTTATCTTGCTTTTGTGAGGGATGTTAGTAGTGAGACTCCTTCTGTTGATTATATTCCTGTGGTCCGTGATTTTTCGGACGTATTCCCTGGAGACCTGCCAGGCATGCCACCTGACAGGTATGTTGATTTGGGTATTGATTTGGTGTCAGGCACTCAGCCAATATCTACTCCACCTTACCGTATGGCTCCAGCGGAGTTGAAAGAATTGAAAGAGCAACTTCAGGAGGGGTTCATTCGGCCTCGTGTGTCACCTTGGGGTGCACCGGTGTTGTTTTTGAAAAAGAAAGGTGGCTCCATGCGCATGTGTATTGATTATAGACAGCTGAATAAGGTTACGGTGAAGAACCGTTATCCTTTGCCCCGTATTGATGACTTGTTTGACCAGCTTCAGGGAGCTAGAGTGTTCTCCAAGATTGACTTGAGGTCTGGATATCATCAGCTGAAGATTCGGGATTCTGACATTCCGAAGAATGCTTTCAGGACCATATATGGTCATTATGAATTTCTGGTTATGTCATTTGGGCTGACCAATGCCCCAGCCACGTTCATGCAATTGATGAACAGTGTGTTTCAGCCTTACCTTGATTCGTTTGTCATTGTGTTCATTGATGACATCCTGGTTTATTCTCGTAGACAAGAGGAGCATGCTCAGCATTTGAGAGTTGTGTTACAAAGGTTGAGGGAGGAGAAGCTTTATGCAAAATTCACCAAGTGTGAGTTTTGGCTTGGTTCAGTAGCTTTCTTGGGGCACGTGGTGTCTAGTGAGGGTATTCAGGTTGATCCGAAGAAGATTGAGGCAGTGCAGAGTTGGACCAGACCGTCCTCAGCTACAGAGATTAGGAGTTTCCTTGGTTTGGCGGGATATTACCGTCGCTTTGTGGAAGGATTCTCTTATATTGCTTCACCTTTGACCAGATTGACCCAGAAGGGTGATCCGTTCAGATGGTCTGATGAGTGTGAGGAGAGCTTTCAGAAGCTCATGTCAGCATTGACCACAACTTCGGTATTGGTTCTGCCTACTTGTTGGGGTTCTTATACAGTCTATTGTGATGCTTCTAGAGTCGATTTGGGAGCGGTATTGATGCAGGACAGTAGGGTGATTGCCTGCGCGTCGAGACAATTGAAGGTGCACGAGAAGAATTATCCAGTGCACGATCTTGAGTTAGCTGCCATTGTTCATGCCTTAAAGATTTGGCGCCATTATTTGTATGGGGTACAGTGTGAGATTTTCACTGATCATTGTAGTTTGCAGTATCTGCTGAGGCAGAATGATCTGAATTTGTGGCAGAGGAGATGGTTAGAGCTTCTCAAGAATTATGACCTAACTATTTTGTATCATCCGGGGAAGGCCAATGTAGTGGCTGATGCTTTGAGTCGCAAAGCCGAGAGTTTGGGGAGTCTAGCGTACCTTTCAGTAGCAGAGCGACCTTTAGCACTTGATGTTCAGGCTTTAGCGAGTCAGTTTGTGATATTGGATTTGTCAGACCCTCCGCAGGTAGTAGCTAGCATGGCTTCCCGGTCTTCTCTTTATGATCAGATTAGAGCTCGACAGTATGATAATTCGCATTTGTTAGTACTTCAGGATAGGGTCCATCGAGGTGATGCCAGGGATGTGACTATTGGTGATGACGGTGTTATGAGTATGCAGGGTCGTATTTGCGTGCCCAATGTGGATGGGCTTCGAGAGTTGATATTAGCAGAGGCCCACAGCTCGCGGTATTCCATCCATCCAGATGCCGCGAAGATGTATCAGGACTTGAGACAGAAGTATTGGTCGAGGCGGATGAAGAGAGATATTGTTGAGTATGTAGCACGGTGTCTTAACTGCCAGCAGACAAGTATGAGCACCAGAGACCAGGAGGATTACTTCAGAGATTAGATATTCCGGAGTGGAAGTAGGAGCGTATCACTATGGACCGTGTAGTTGGGCTTCCACGGACTACAAAGGGTTTTGATGCTATTTCAATAATTGTGGATAGGCTGACCAAGTCCGCGCACTTCATTCCTGTCAGTACTACTTATACTTCGGGGAGATTGTCCGATTGCATGGGATTCCAGTTTCTATCATTTCTGACAGAGGTACTCAGTTCACATCTCAGTTTTGGAAGGTCGTACAGAGAGGTATGGGTACTCAGGTAGAGTTGAGCGCTGCATTTCATCCTCAAACCGACGGGCAGTCGAAGCGGACTATTCAGATTTTGGAGGACATGTTGCGTGCCTGTGTGATTGACTTTGGTGGTTCATGGGATCGGTTTCTTCCACTTGCGGAGTTTGCATATAGTAACAGCTACCAGTCCAGTATTCAGATGGCCCCGTACGAGACTTTATATGGTAGGAGGTGTAGATCTCTGGTTGGTTGGTTCGAGCTCGGCGAGGATAGGTTATTGGGCACAGATTTGATTCAGGATGCGTTAGAGAAGGTGAAGTTGATTCAGGAGCGACTTCGCACAGCGCAGTCTAGGCAGAAGTGTTATGCGGACCGAAAGGTCCAGGATGTGTCTTTTATGGAAGGTGATAAGGTATTGCTGAAGGTATCACCCATGAAGGGTGTTATGAGGTTCAGAAAGAGGGGAAAGCTGAGTCCACGGTTTATTGGTCCTTTTGAGGTACTTCGGAAGGTTGGAGAGGTGGCTTATAGACTTGCCTTGCCACCCAGCCTATCGAGTGTTCATCCGGTATTTCATGTGTCGATGCTCCGAAACTATGTTGGTGACCCGTCTCATGTTTTAGACTTCAGCACAGTTTAGGTCGAGGATGATATGTCATATGAGGTAGAGCCAGTAGCAATTTTGGATCGTCAGGTCAGAAAGTTGAGGTCTAAGGATATAGCTTCAGTGAAGGTACATTGGAGAGGTCAGCCAGTGGAGGAGGCTACTTGGGAGACCGAGAGGGAGATGCAGAGCAGATATCCTCACTTGTTTGAGACTCCAGGTATGTTTCTAGACCTGTTCGAGGACGAACGTTTGTTTAAGAGGGGGAGAATGTAACGACCCGGTCGGTCGTTACGTAGAACCTACATAATAATTACTGTTATTTCCTTGTCATAGGTTGGTTATACTGTTTATGATGTGTTAGAGTTGGTAGGCTCAGAATCGTAATGGTTGTAGTGAGAATTTAGCCACTTAGTCTTTAAAAATAGCCTTATAGTTGAAAAAGTCAAATGAGAGTTGACTTATTAGTAAACGACATCGGAATGCGGATTTTATGGCTCGGATAGCTTCGTTATGTGATTTGGGACTTAGGAGTGTGTTGGGAATATTTTTGTGATGTCCCGTGTAGAATTAGGCTTGAATTGGCGAAAGTTAGCTTTTGGTGATTTTCGGTCGGCAGTGAAAAATAGGCTATCGGGGTCGGAATGGGATTTCGGAAGTTGGAACAAGTTCGTAATGTTGTTTTGGATATGTCTGCAAAATTTTAGGTCAATCGGAAGTGGTCTGGATGGTTTCGGCATCGTTGGTGGAATTTAGGAATTTCAAAGTTCTTAGGCTTGAATTTGATGTGATTTTGGTGTTTTGATGTTATTTTGGGTGTTCCGAGAGTGCAACTAAGTTTGAATGATCATATATGATATGTTGGTATGTTTGGTTGGGGTCCCAAGGGGCTCGGGATGGTTTTGAGTGGTTAACGGAGAGTTTTGGACTTGGAATATGCAGCTTTCAGCTGCTGATGTGCAATTGCTGGTGTGACCGCACCTGCGAGTGGGGAACCGCAGGTGCGGCTCGCAGAAGCGGACAGGACATCCGCAGGTGCGGATTTTGGTTGACTCAGGGGAAAGTCGCAGATGCGGGAGTGAGGACCGCACCTGCGAAGTCGTAGGTGCGGGAAAGGAGGCGCAGGTGCGGTTTTGGTCCGGTTAACAAAAAGTTGCAGGTGCGGTGGATTTGACCGCAGGTGCGAATTTTAGGCCACAGGTGCGGAAAGCCTGGGCAGAAAAGTATAAAAAGGAGACTTCACAATTTTTAACCCTCTTTTCACCATTGTTGTGCGGGTTCCGAGGTTTTTGAGGGATTTTGAATAGGGAAACGTTGGTGCATCATTGAGGTAAGCTTATTGGACTCATTAACTCGATTATAGGTGATTAAAGACCTTATTATCAGTGTTTAATTTGTGAAAATCAGTAGAAAAAGGGTGAAGTTAGGGCTTGAGATTATGAGACCTTTAGGGGATGATTTGAGGGGCCCGGGGGTCGGGTTTTGACTAATTTCGGGTTTTGTGCTAAAATTGGTATTTTTCAATTGGAATTCATTCCCTTAGCGTAATTTGATGATAAAAATTTGATCTTTATAGATTTGGAGCACTCGGAAGTTGATTCGAGAGGCAAGCGTGTTGCAGAATAGCTTTCGGGCTAGTTTAAGGTAAGTAATGTCTTTAAATCCTGTCTTGAGGGTATGAAACCCGGGACTTTACATCCTTTCACGGATTTGGAGTGACGCACACACTGGATGACGAGTGTGGGGCGTGCACGAATTGGAAATTTTGAAAAATGTACTTTTTTGGCAACTATTGAGTTGCGAAACTGCTTTTAAAGCATATGATTTATAGTATTACTGTGTTTTGTTATATTTGGATTGTAAGCCATGTTTGGGGCCTAGTGCCGATATGGTTTAACCTCTTGGGGGCTATTTTACTAATATTCTCACTATTTTGAAACTATGATTTTACACTCAGTCTTTCTTGCTAAATTGTTTTGACACTCAGAGTTTATTGATATTAATTCTTGAAATGAAATATAGTTTTGGGTCGAGAACCCTCTTTTATTCATGGCCCGAGTGGCATGCTGAGAGTGTCTGGCTGAGTGAGGTCGAGGGCCAATGTTGTGAGGATGTTATGATATGAGAGAGGTTGAGTGCCTGAGAGTGATTTATGTCATGATGTGGCTTGTTTATAGCGCTTGGGCTGTAGGAGCCCCTCCGGAGTCTGTACACACCCCTAGTGAGCGCAGGTACCTACTGAGTGCGAGTTCCGAGTGATGAGTGATTGGGAGGCATAGACATTATTACGACATTAGCAGATTTAGTTTATTTCTTAGATGCTCGTGATCGGTTGACTCCAGTCCTGGGGGATTGTTTAGACTGTTAGTTTATATTATAATTCCTTAAAGACTTAGAGAAAAATATATTTATTGCTTATTTTGTTGCTTATTATTTATTTGAAATATTATAATAGAACAAATGAGTAGTTATGTGATGGTTGAATAGCCTAGTTCCACGATAGGCGCCATCATAACCTGTTAGGATTTGGGGTCGTGACATTTATGGAGTGAATCTGACCATTTGGGGGTCAGATTCCTCTCCCTTAGTGTTGTTTTTACTAGCAGTCATATTATAAGTCTAAACCTAGAGATAAAATCACATAACCACAAAGGAAAGCTGAAGTTAAAGCAAGGCAGATATCCAGGAGGCATTTCACAAAACCTCTAAACCACACACATAGGTTATGGACATAGCACAAAAACTTTACATAATCTTGAAAACAGCACATGAATCAAACATTTCAGCACCCAACAAACTCAATTTCTGAATCTAAATAACTTCATTTAAAGTTAAATTGTTACATACCTCTTTAGAGAAAGATTAACAAGAAAACCTGACCAAATAAAGGTCAGGGAGATAAAAAATCAGCAACCAAATAAACACCACAGCCAACAGCAGTGAAACACTCGTGTTTAAACCAAACAACCGAGGAGGAAATGCCCAAGTTTAGAACCCCAAAAATTTAAAGATTGTAGAAGAATTCAGCAACCAAAACCAGTCTTCAAGACCCAAAACGAAACAAAAACAGATTCATTTTTTTTGTTGTTTTTCAATTTCTTCTTTTCTCAAATTGTAAAGAGTAATTTTTCAGAATGGAATAGGAAATCTGTATGTGAAGTCTATTTTCAGTAGTAGAAGTGTGTTCAAAATATGAAATTGCGTGTATGTAGCTCTCCGATTTTTCAGTGGTCGTGTGGGTATATTTCTCTCAAAAAAAATCTCTCCATTTCCGAGAACAAGGTCAGGTATTTATAGGGATTTTTTGGGATAGGATATGCTTAGCATATTCCTTATCCAATAGGCTGAAGAAAGGTACAGGTGCAGCTGTCAACCCTATCTTTTTGGGACAGCTGCACCATTCTAGAAAATTCCAGCCCCTGAAATTACCCTTTTAGCCCTAAAATATCTAATTTCCTTATTCTAAAAGGTTCTTGGGTTGTTACACCCAAGATTCCCTTAACTAAAAATCATATACTACCCCTTAAAGTCTCTAGAATTACCCTTTAGGTAACTAAGGTTAAGGTTAATCGGGATTATCTATTAACTTGGGTTAGTTGATCCTATAACTTGCTTTAATTAATTAAACTAATTAGTTATTCTTAACTAGGATTAGGACTTAGTTAATTATTTAAGAGGTTATTAACCTAAGTGTTTTTTAGAAGGTTATCATTAATTGAATTAACCTTGATTAAGCTAAACTAATTCATGACCATTTATTGGTTCATAATTAACTAATTTCCTAATTAGTTAACAGTTAATCCTAAAAGGCTAACATTCTTAGACAACAAACCTATATACTAAGAGTGATATTTCAGAACAATCATGAACTAATATTGATTAACAAAACATAAGATTAACAAAATAATTAATCAATCGTGATTAACTTTCAATAAGAGGAAAAAAATAGTAAGCAGAAAACCTGATAATCAGAGAATCCTAAACAACTAGCATGCTTGCCAAAACAATCAAGAACAGTCATGACACATTAACAATCTGAAATAATCAAGCGCGAATCAAAGAAAAACAGTCACATATACGAAACAGTGACAAAACCTAGGCTAAGAAACATGATTGTCCAAGAAACCTAGTTACTAATTGACGGGAGCAAATTAACTAAAACATGATTATACGTTTAGAGCTTGAACTAATCAAGAGGAAGAAATATGAACAGGTAGAAGAAGACAATGAAAGAAAAACAAAAATCTAGACATAAAACAGTGATACAGTAATATAAAATCAGGGATTAAACAACGACATATTCGTGATTTTAATTAAACCAGAACAAGGAACAGATAGAAAAGGAAAGGAGGGATACCCGTCTGAGGCTTTGGAAAGTTTCTGGTGGCTTGCCGGAATTTTGGACGGATTCCGGCGGGCTTGGAAATGGTCCAAACCCGCATGAATCGATAGCTCTCATCAAGAGCTATCGACTCATGCAGGTATGAGTCATTGGAGGTCTTGGAATCAACTTGTAGAAGAAATTAGGTTTTCGGAATTTCAGATTTGAAATTAATCAAAATCGGGTGGTTCTTTGGGATAACTAAACCTAGGGGGTGATTGGGGAGGTGAAGTTTTGGGGTCGATTGGCGGAGCTCCGCCGCCGGTGGCGATTTTCGGCCGGCGGAGCTAGGGCGGTGGACAGCGGTCTTTGGCTGGGTAAGAGAGAAGAGAGAGAGACGGGCCTGGGGAGGGGGTGTTAGACTTTGGTCTTGAGAGGGGGAGAGGCTTTTGGACAGTTAAATAGTTAGTGGATGGGTAGTTGTGAGCCGTGGGATCAAAATGATCCAACGGCTGGGATCAATGGGGGTCTGAAACGACGTCATTTGGGCAGACCGGTTTGGAACGGATAATGCTATGGGCTGGGCAGATGGGGTGTATAGTGAAGGGTTTGGGATTGGGTCATTTGGCCCAATCCAGTTTTTTAACACTCTAGGCTTAATTAAACTTAATTAATCTAATTAAAATCAAACCTAATTAAATTCAAAAAATGTAATAATCAATTTTGTCCTTATTTTGTCTAATTATAGACTAATTAGGAATAAAATAATTAATTTAATACTCCTAATTAAATCTATAGTTTTGTCAGATAAAAATGATTAATTTTAGTAATTAGTTATCAAAACTACATTACATCAAATAATCATCATTCGTTTGTTACTTAATTCAATTAATTACAAATAATGAATTTATAATTCCTTGATAACAATGATGCGCCTAATTACGCAATTTTAAATCATTTTAAAAGACGAATCGTGAATATGCAATGCAAAACAATTCACAATTAACACTAAAATTCAACAAAATTTATAAAATTAATTTATTTTATTGAATTTTGTAGGAGTATATGGTGGGTAAAAAAAATCACGTGCTCGCAATTGTTTGTAATATGTGAGTTTGGTATTCTTGCATTGACTAGGATTAACAAGAAATTGGTTTTAAAAAAAAAATTAACAAACTGATTTTGTATTTGGATCCACTTTACTGCTTAGTAGTGGGGATGTCCCGATCAAAGTTTATACTCACAAGTTTTTGTATAAGCAGTTTTTCACGCCGCATAAAGTGATGTTTACCTTATTTTGTATTGCTTGGCCCTCGTTTTGTCTACTTTCCATCTTATGTAAATTTCCAGATTTATGCAATCAGGTTTTTCGGTATTAGTTTTCGGTTGTGCAATTCGGTTTAAAGAAAGAGATAGTACTAAGAGTTACTTTTAAACTAAGTTTATATTCTGACAATTTCGTTACATATGTATGATTCTATTGAAGTAGACTAAAGAGGAATTACCAATAAAATTCTTGGTGTGTGCCTAACCATGCATAGCTTTTTCTATGCAATTTCGTGAGCGTTGTTTGTTACCTTCTTATTAAAAAAATTGGAGTCTGTGTTCCAACTTTGTTTTGGACTAAAGGAATTTGACTAATAATCCAAGCACTACTCAGTTGTATTTGAAGTTTTTGTTCTTCCTGTTCCTTTACAGTTATTGGATTTTATAATGAGTGAATCAATTAGTGTAAGATGTCATTCTTTTATGTGATGTATTTATGAGTGGCCACAGCATCTTGAATACTTAATATAAAAGAAACTGAGTTATTTAATCACATAAAGTTTAATGATTGAAAGTTATAATAACATCTATTCAGTCCAGTTATCTTATTAAAATGGTAACTTGGCCCTACAGGGAGGTAATCATTTTGGTGAGATTAATTGGAATGAGATAGTAAACCTTTAAGATGAAAATAATCTTATGCTCACAGGTACGGATTAATGTTTATATCTTGGTTTACTAGTCTAATAAAGTAAAGTAAATTCTATGCATGGGTTGCAACCTCTGCCCACAAGAAGGTCTAGAATTTACTTAGAATCGGTATTTTACGCGATTCACCTTTGATGGATTGTACTTCATAACTTATGTATGTTTATCCTTGTTTTGCAGTCTTTACCACTTTTCCTACCGCTATTTTTAATGAGAACACTCGAATTCCAATGCTTTCTGGTGACAATTATACTGAATGGAAGGAGAAAGTCTTTCTCACTTTAGGGTGCTCGGATCTGGACCTGGCACTCCGTGTGGAAGAACCACCTATTCCCACGGAATCAAGCACGCCAGCAGCTAAGGCTGATTATGAGCGGTGGGAGCGATCCAATCGCTTAAGTTTGATGCTCATAAAAGCCCACATAAGCCAAAGCATCAGGGGTTCTATCCCTAATAGCGATAAGGTCAAAGCTTACATGAAGGCAATTGATGAACAATTTGTAAGCTTTGACAAGGCATTGGCCAGCACCCTTATGAAGAGGCTCTCAAGTATGACTTTCGACAGAAGTCGTACAGTGCATGAGCACATTATGAAGATGAGAGACATTGCTGCCAAACTCAAGTCCCTTGAGGTTGATATGTCTGAACCATATCTTGTGAATTTCATTCTCAACTCCACTTCCTGCGGAATATGGTCCGTTTAAGATTTCTTACAACACACATAAGGATAAATGGTCAATCAATGAACTTTTGACCATGTGTGTTCAAGAAGAAGAGAGGTTGAAGCATGAGACACCTGAAAGTGTTAATATGGTGACTCATGGTAAGAGAAATGCAAGGAAGGTCAAAAGTGTTCCCATGAAGAAGAAAAGAACCTTTGACAAAGATGCTTGCCGTTTCTGTAAGAAGAAGGGACATTGGAAGAAGGATTGGCTGAAATACAAGAATGGCTTGAGAAAAAAGGTAATTTTACCTTTGTATGTTATGAATCTAATTTTACTAAAGTTTCTGATAATACATGGTGGATTGATTCCGGTGCTACAATTCACATTGCCAAAATCATGCAGGGCTTTCTAACTCAGAGGAAGCCGATAGGAAGTGAACAATACGTCTATTCTGGCAATAGGACGCGTTCACGTGTGGAAGGCGTGGGGACTTATAGGCTCATTTTGAAGGATGGTTTTCACTTAGATTTAGAAAATACTTTTTATGTTCCAGAATATTCTAGAAATTTAATTTCGCTTTCAAGACTAACGATTAGTGGATATAATTTGAATTTTCATTATCCTTCTGTGAAACTTTTGAAAGATAATAAAGTTATTGGTTTTGGAAATTTGAATCGAAATTTATATAAACTTGAGCTAGACCCCACATTTGAATGCAATATTTTAACTTTGCATGACAAAGAAATTGGCACTAAGCGATGTATTATCAATGAGAACTCATCAAGTCTTTGGCACAAGAGATTGGGACACATCTCTATTGATAGAGTCAAAAGGTTGGTTAATAATGGAGTTCTAAAAGCTCTTGATTTTTCTGATTTTTGGACTTGTGTGGAGTGCATAAAGGGTAAGCAGACCAACAAATCAACTAAAGGTGCCAAAAGAAGTTCTCAATTGCTTGAGATCATACATACAGACATATGTGGACCTTTTTCTACCCTTTGCTTGAATTGTGAGAGATAATTTATCTAATTTATTGATGACTATTCAAGATATATGTATATCTATTTTCTGTTTAACAAATCAGAAATACTTGATGCTTTTAAAGTATATAAAACAGAAGTAGAGAAACAAACTGGTGCTCGGATCAAAATTGTAAGATCTGATAGGGGTGAAAAATATTATGGTAGGTACACAAATAAGGGACAAGTTAAGGGTCAATTTGCTGAGTTCCTTGAAAGTGTAGGTACACATATAAGGAACAAGTTAAGGGTCCATTTGCTGAGTTCCTTGAAAGTGAAGTTATAATTGCCCAAAATACCATGCCAGGAACACCACAACAAAATGGTGTGGCATAAAGAAGGAATCGGACGTTAATGGACATGGTAAGAAGCATGATTAGCAGATCAAGTTTACCCTTATCCTTATGGTGTGAAGCCTTAAAAATCACTATGTATATTTTAAATAGGGTTCCATCCAAGGTTGTCCCTAATACACCTTTTGAGTTATGGAAAGGATGGAAACCTAGTTTAAATCATTTACACGTTTGGGGATGTTCAACTGAAGTGAGGGTTTATAACCCACAATTAAAGAAGTTGGATGAAAGAACAATAAGCGGTTATTTTATAGGCTATGCAGTTAACTCTAAGGGATTTAGGTTTTATTGTCCTTCTCATTCTCCTAAAAAACTTTAGGCTAGAAATGCTAAATTTCTTGAGGAACATGAAGAAATTAGGAGTGATTTGACTCAAAGGGTGGAATTGGAAGAAATAAGGGAACCACATGTGGTACCTTTATACATTGGGAACTTGAATGTTGCTTAGAGAAGTTCTCATGAATTATTTGAACATCAACAAGTTCAAGAGCCACCACCACTTGAGGAGCCACATGAAGATCAACCCGCTTTACCTGAACCCACTGAAGAAGTGTATGAACTAGTGGGAGTGAGAAAATCCTCAAGAATTCGAAAATCAGCAATTTCTAACGACTATGGTGTATATCTCCAAGAGTCTAATTATGATATTGGACAAAAAGATGATCCATGCTCGTTTTCACAAGCCATGAGTGGAAAAACTCTACACTTTGGTATGATGTCATGAAAGAAGAGTTAGAATCTATCAGGGTGATAGAATATGAGGGTCCACCAAACTATATAGAGACCAGGTTCTATATTAGTTTCCACAGATTATATATGGAAATAAGGGTCATCTGTAAGCATCACAACTGGATCTCCAACATTCTTTGTAGGGAAAAACGGACTGTCACATATGAAGTCCCACAGATGACCTGGTAGTTTGTGTTGGTAGTTGATGCTTACCATAGTCTTATAAATGATAAGGATGCTCTAACTATGGAATTAGGAGATGCTGAACAAAACAGAGATGACCTGGTAGTTTGTGTTGGTAGTTGATGCTTACCATAGTCTTATAAATGATAAGGATGCTCTAACTATGGAATTAGGAGATGCTGAACAAAACAGAGATGACCTGGTAGTTTGTGTTGTTGATTTGAAGGAAACAATAGAGAATCTGAAAAATGAAAAGGAGGTTCTGGCTGAGAAAATCACTAGCATAGAGCACGAAAGAGATGATCTAACTCACTTGAGAACATTTGGATGCAAATGTTATGTTCTCAACAATGGAAAGGATCAGCTTGGAAAATTTGATGCCAAGAGTGATGAAGGAATCTTCCTGGGTTATTCTTCTCAAAGCAAAGCCTACAAGGTATACAACAAACGAACCTAGTGTGTTGAGAAGAGTTCACATGTAATTTTTGAGTCTCATCTCTCCTGTGAGAAGAGCAAGAACGATGATCAAGATGGAGAACCTCTGTTGGTTCCAGTAGAGGTTATTGATGTGGCAAATGGAAAGGCAGACATGATGATCCATGTCAAAGAACAAGTGAAGATAATACAACCACTTCCTCATCTGTTGGAGAGGAACCAGGTTCTACAATCACAACCACTGAAGCTGAAGATAGAGTGATTGATGCAGTTCAAGATACTCCACTAGTAGCAGAAAGAAGCATCCAAGAAACTCAGTCGGGCATGCCCAGCTCCTCTCCAAATGAATTTCAAGTGCAAAACTAGAAGCACAAGAGCTCACATCCTCTTGACAATATAATCACCCCTCTAGATTTAGGAGTTCAAGTCTAATACAAAGCCTTCATTCTAAGTATAATACACATTCTCTACTATGCTTCTCCCCTTCACAAAGCATGCTTGCTCTTCTGAAATCAGATTTGGTAGTAGCCCTACCAATCTCTCATGGATCACTCTTGAGAAAATCTGGTTTACAAAATTACTAAGGCTGATTAGCCTCATATTAGAAAAGGTAGTGACCTCTTTCTTCTTTGGCAATAGCACAAGATTTGTGTGTGTCACACATTTAGGCAACTGTTGACCACAAAAGAATGCCATCACCATTGCACACACATCCTCTCCAATGATCTCCCAACATGTGTGATAGAAAGCACATGTAAAACCAACGGGCCCTTATGTTGAGTCTTCATTTAATCAAAATAATGCTTGTTTAACCTCCCCTCTAGTGGGCATACTTATCTGCTTTTCATTCTGCTCCATATCGACCAAGCAAGGCACGTGATCAATAATATCGAATGCAATAGGAACTACACTCTCACAAAATTGATCCTTATAAAAGTTGATTGCTTCTTCTGCAATTTGTTCTTCCTCATCAATCCAGTTGCCAAGACTATTTTTGATCCTTTTGAGATTCAACCTTTTCCTTCGACCATTGACTTGAGCATGAAAGAATTTTGTGTTTCTGTCACCATCCTTAAACCATGTCATGCCAGATTTTTGTCTCCAAAACTCTTCTTCAAGTGCAAGGTATTTTATCATTTCAGCTTGAACCTTGTGCAACCTTGCTCTATTCATGTGAGTGGGATATTCTTCGAATTGCCTTTCATGCACTAATAATACTTCTTCCAAGCTCGCAATTTTCTGAAAAATGTCTCCAAAAGTTGCTCTACTCCAAGTAGACAGTGTTTTCTTGAGCTTCTTTAATTTGTAATTAAAAAGTATATGGATTAGCACTGAAGTCTGCATTCCAATTCTCTCTCACCACATCTTTAAATGAGGCATGTTTCAATACCACATTGCAGCAACATTGGGCAATGATCAAATCCTATTTTGGATAAATCAGTCACCTCCAAACCAGGAAAAGTCTGTTGTAGTTCCATATTGCATAAGAATCTATCGAGCCTTTTGAATATGCAATCATCCTCTGATCTTCCATTCTACCAAGTAAAAATACTCTCTTTGAAGTTCAAATCTGATAGATTACAAGTATTAATGCAGTGCCTAAAATCATCTACCTCGTTTAATGACACTGGCAGTCCCCCAAACTTTTCTTTTTCATCCCATATCACATTAAAATCACCTCCCACAAGCCATGGGGCAGTCATATCAGTGGCCATTGCATATAAGGAATCTCATAACTCTATCCTTTCAATAACATCACATTTGGCATAGACCAATGTGAGTATGAGCTCAACATGAGTTCCAGTATGAAACAGTTTCAAAGTCAACCGCTGAGTCATGTTATACAAAATTGTAACCTCAAATACTTCATCAATGAAAGCCCATATTTTGCTTGACATATTCACCACTGCTTGAGCCAAACCTATTCTTCTTCTATATCTCTCCATTTTACTAGATTGCTGCATAGGTTCAAGAATCCCAATAAACTCAAAGTGATGTTGCATGTGCATTGTGATCAGCCTGTCAAAGGCTTGCACAATATTCACTGATCTCACATTCCAAATTATTGCATCCATTACTGATTGTGACATTTGGTCAGTGTTCTTCTTGTTTGAACTCCACTTGTTGGGGCAGTTGAAGTCTCATTCACATGCTCATTTCTACCTTTAGCAGCTGATTTTACCTTTTCAATATGCCTAGGAGAAAGATCCCCCTTGCTTAGCAATATTAAGGAAGTTTTAGGCAGTGAATTCTTCATCTGTATCCTTGCATGCATGATCAGCATGAATTTTTGCCTCTTTATCACCTTTAGCAGCTACAATATTAGTATTCTTTGGGACCTACAACATGCTCTCCATTGTTTTTCCTAGTCTGCAATTGTGTAAGGTTCAATGGAATAGTGTTTCATGTAGTATCTTGTACTTGTGGCTTGGGCATCTATTTTTTTGTTGCTTTTGCACTGTCTTTTGTTTTGAAATTAGCAGCAATATCAGCTATAGTTTCCTGACATGTTCCTCCTAGATCAATGACACTAATATCCTCTCCTTTAGCTATTACTAATTCTGCCTTGTTTCCTTCATTATTGTGTTGTTTCCTATTGGTATTTTGCTGCTCATTGAGATCAACATCTTTATTGATTAAACTTTGATCCCCGGTGGTCCTTCTAGCCTTGGCAGTACCATTCACACTTTGATCCTCCTTATCAATCGCATCTCCACCAGTTTCCTCTTCACTTTGCATTTCATCAGGAGTCTCACCCTCATCTAAGTTCTCTACTATTTGATCAGCTCATAATCTGCCTCCACTCCATTTAACCTTCTCATTGCTTTTAAATATTTCAAATTCTACATCAATAATTTGTTTTTCATTATTCTTTGACAGTTCTCCTTCGACTCTAGTATCCTGAGATAGAACATCTTGGCAGGAGGTATTAATTGCAACTAAATTTCCATTGAATGTTTGTTGAACCCATTGTGCAGTGGTTTCCTTGTTCTGCTGATCAACTACTCTTCTCTCTTTATTTCTTGCTTCCTCACGATCCTTCTGGGTACTAATCCCTGTTGGATTGGGACTAGCAGCTGGATCTACTGAATTAGACTTTTCCCAGCTACAATTGGATTCTCATTATTTCACTTCTTTGCCTTATCAATCCCAGGAGATTTAGGATTGAAAAGTGGTGCAGCAGGATTTAGAATCCCAGATTCCTTAGGAGTAGGAGTTGCTCGTTGGCCAGAATTTCCCTCCACCAAAACCAACTGATCTTCAATGTTATCAACCTCCAAGATAGCAAATTTGTTGGCATTTTGTACCTTTAAAGCCACCACACCAATATTTTTCTCCACTGGCACAATTTCCTGCACAGGTTTAGACACACCACCATCTTGTTTCTCCTTGCCTTTCCCACGATTGTCTCTCACCTCTTTCCATTGCGCACCTACATTACCAATCACCTTACCACTGGAAAGGATCATCAAAGGAGTTGCCTCTTTGCCTTCTTCTTTACTAACTTCCACCACTGCATCATTAACAACCTGATACTCAATATTTTTGTTTGCCACCAATTCAGGATGAAGTCTCCAGCATTTCAACATATCATGTCCTTGTAATTTGCATTCCTAATACTTAGGCAAGTAGTCGTACATAATAGTCACCCATTCAGTTCTCACACCCCCAGTTGCTTTATTCTCAAGGTCCATATGCACCTTCTTAGGGAGGTAGGCTAAAAGATCAACAAGCACTTTCACACGCGCACAATTAGGCCTGGTTTTATTCACAGTAGCCAAATCAAGATGAAGAGGTTTTCCCACTATTGAAGCTAAGGAAAATAGACTTTCCTTGACAAAAAAAAGTTGGCAACAAGTTTGGAAAGAAATCCAAGACCTTTGGTGTTTCCTCTCCGACCTTGAATTTTGCATCATAAATCAAGGTTCTCAACTGATATTGATACCCCAAGCTTGTCCTTAACATAATAAACACTTTTCAACGTAAAATCTATGAAATCTTGCCTATCGCAAAGGTATCCACATTAAATAGGGATGATTCGACGTAATTCTTGCAGCTCATGCCAACCACATGAAAACTTACACATGACTGCGTACTGCAAACCATCGATTACATTCATACGTTGTACTTCTGTAAACTTTACTAATGTCTGCCCTTATAGAAAAGTAGCTTGTCTAAGTGGTATTGGTTCAACTTATGTTGCTCGATCATGCATGGATTAGTATTTGTGGTCGTGGAAGGCTAGGCAATGGTGGGGGGAGGTTGGGAAGGTAGCCCAGCAACTGGAGGTGGATGTCCACCGGCCGGAGTAGCCATGGTGGTGCTGGAAAAAGCTTCGCGAGACAGTCTTCTTTTCGCTAATCGCCAAAGCTCTTAGGCGAGTATTTTTGGGTTTTGGGGGGGTTTAGATAATAATGGGGTTGAGAAGATGAAGGGCGGGGGTTTTTCTTTGAGAAGATAAGGTAGAGGAGTTTTTTTTTGGGGGGGGCATAGGTTGGTTTTCAATTTTTTTCTTGATTTATGACACGTGTCTAGTATAGATTGGTGCGTGTAATAGCAATCTTTAAACACATGTGATCAAACTAAATGGGTGACACGCCATTAAAAGTTTAAGTGTGTAATATTATTAAGAAGTGTATAAAATGAATTTATCGACAAAATGGATGGGCGAAGTACATATTTTTCAATGGATGTATTAGGGGTGTACATGGACAAAGTTGATTCGATTTTTATCAAAATTAAACCAACTATATCATATTGGTTTGGTTTTGTCGAATTTTTCAAATTTTAATTTTATTACATGAATATTATTCCATCTCACTTTATTAAATGAATATATATAGTCTTCAAAATATATTTAAAAGTTTACGCCTTCGATGTTAACTCATGAAAGACTCCCAAATATTTCAATATTTTTTAAAGAATATTCAATATAAAGTCTTCAAAATATATATATAAATTGTATATTTATATATCGGTTTGATACAGATTTTTTTACTCAATACAAAACCAAATCAAATCAAACATAATCAGGGATTTTAATTGGTATAATTTGATTTTTTGATTTGGTGTAATTTTTCGGTTCAATTTGAACACTCCTAATATGTATCATCGTTTACTGAACCATTCCATCATGAAAAGGGTCAAGTGGTTCACCCAATAACAATGCAATTTTCATGTCCCTGATGTTTAAAAGACACCAATCCACCCAATAGGCAATGGATCCCTGCTTTTTGATCAGGTTGGCTTTTCACAAAGTTAAAAAATAATAATTCAATAAATACACCTCAGAAGCCAAGCATAACAAGTAAATTACGTAGGAGAACATGAGATGAGCATTGACGGAAGAGATAGAGTGAAAGTTGTAATAGCAAGATTGAATACGCTGATCTATAGTCTAGGTTTAAAAGAATTAGTTGATCTAGAAAAGACCTCTACAATTAGTTTATGTTAGCGATTGTGTTAAAGAGTAAAGAATGGTCTGTTGGTGGAGGCGGAGGGGCAATGATGGAAGTAAGGTGGTGGCGTAATAGGCTTAAGATAAAGCAAGTCTTTAATTGAAAACACGAAGCAAGTGGGCGTTTGGGCATAAGAATTGCAAAATATCAACAACAAAAAGTGAAATTTTTTTCAAACAAAAATAATATTTGAAAATTAAAGCTGTACTTGAACATTTTATAATTCTGGATTGTTTTTGAAATTTTGTGAGTAATCGAAGCGAAAAATTTTGAAAATAACTTTTTAAAATTTTTCAAAAATTCCAAAATTCATCTGTAAGTGAAAATACTGTTTTAAAAAATAAAACTTATTTTAAGATAAAAAGTGAAAAAATTCTTATGTCCAAAACAGAGACTAGACTCATTCAAATACACTTTCTTGCCATGTCAGGTTAATAGGTTCATACTTGACGACATAAAAAATATAGCTATTTCACCTATTTTTCAATTATAATTGAACATTAATTGCAAAAATAAAAGCAAATTCTCCCGGAAATATTTTCCAATAAATATATTTTGTATTAAGTGCATTGTGTAGAATATAGTGTAGAATTGATTTTTAATTTATCATGCGAAAAAATTAAATACATTCTGAAGTTTTTATTTGATTAAGATAAAAGTAACGTCTAAGTACACAATTATCATCAAGGTTGTGTCTGTTGTTGTTAATAAGCGGAATAACTGGATTGTATAAGTCCTTTCAGTAATCTAACAAACGCAGGCCGTCAGCAGTGAATACTCCATAAAAATAAGTGGGTGTGTGGGACATAAGAAATTTAAAATTCCAAAAAAATGTGAAAAAAATAAAAAAGATATTTGAAAATTAGAATTATGTTTGGACTTAAATAGTATAATCTTGGGTTGTTTTTGAAGTTATGTGACTGATATGAGTGAAAACTGAGAAAAATAAACCTTTTGGAGTTTTTTTTACGTTTTCAAAAATTCAAAAAATTCATATGAAAATTGAAAATTTTATGACCAAGATTTCGTGAAAAAGATTTCAAAAAAAATGATATGCCCAAACAGCCGTAAGAATAAACTGAGGAAATATGTGGACTCGAGACAGCCTAATGGTGTAGAACTTTTGGCATACGAAATTGCTCAACCGAATTTGATAAGATGCTAAAACAGCTGCCATCTTCAACTTTGGACACAAGCATTAATCAGTACACATCTAGCAATACAAAAACTGTAGTAATTCAGTATAAATGTGCCAAAAATATTAGAATAAATATGTATCATCGTTTACTGAACCATTCCATCATGAGGGGTCAAGTGGTTCACCCAATAACAATGCAATTCTGATTTCCCTGACGTTTACGAGAGACCAATTCACAAATAAGGCAATTGATCCCTGCTTTTATCATCAGGTTTTTTTAACTCAAAACTTAAAAAATTAACAATTTCAATAGATAAAGCTCAGAAGCCAAGCGTAACAAGTGAATTTCATTGAAGATCCAAGCTGATCCAAGCTTAAATTAGATCTTCTTACGTGTTAGCAACTCATCATCGCCAAAATAAAGGAGGAAAATTAACACAATAATTTGGCTACTATTAATTTGAAGGAATGCTTAGCAAAAAGCAGAACACTCTCCAATCGTGATAAGCAGCATTTTATAGGCACCGTGCAAAAGGTAGTTTTTTATAGATATAAATAAACCCCCGTTGTCTGAGAAATGCCTGCCTCTCCTCCAACAATCAAAATTATATAGAAATTCTGGATATTAATTTAATGTACCAAAAATTATTGTGTCATGAGAAAACAATGAATCTCATGGGTCTTCATTTTGGAAATTGGTTTATTTAGGCTTCATGCGGCAGACGGGTTACCATTAACTGGTACTTGCTGCTGACTCTTTTGTGAAGCCATTTTTTTTACATTACAACTATATATTTACCTAAAGATAACTGAATAGATGCTAATTAACCTGATATTATTCGAAAAACAGAATGAAGATATAAAATTAGGGGAAATACAGAAAAAACTAAATAAAGAACACGAGGAAAACTAGTTACCAACAACGATCAAATTCTGAAGAGGAACAGAATTAGCAGATAGGTTGCTCAGGCGGCCAAGTTAAGCGGAGTGGCATTGGTGGACTGGTGCTTATTTTTTGGGTAGGCCTACTACTGTATATATAGCGTTTACAGAACAAACCCTAATACGGAGAAGGTTTTATAATTGCAATGAAGGACAAAACCTTTGCAGGTTTTACACATCGCTACTGCTGTTACGTTGGTAGTGGTTCCGGGGCCTAGCTATGTCACGTATGAAAGAAGAATTAGAGCAAACGACCCTAAACTTTTATAAGTTCGTGAATAAGTCCTCATTCTCTAAACCTTACTCTAAGCCCCCGTTTGATCATAAATTTTGCCAAGTTTTTGTCAACAAATCCTCTTTCTTTATAGATTTTATCTATATCTTGGCAGATTTTGAAAACAAAATTTTTAAATCCCAAAACTAGCTCTACACATGTTTTTTGCCCAAAATATTACTGTTAAATTTTTTAACAATTTTCAAAATTACCTCAAACGTTAAAATACAAAATCTCACCATTTATTATGACCCAACTAATCCATTAGCTAGTTATTATCATTCTTTTGGACTGATGGATCTTGTAAATATTATTGCAATTTGACGAATTGTAGTAGCTAGTAATTGTGTTATTAACAGTTAATATGATTTTAGGATAGTGTTATAATGATAATTTTGTGCCAAACTTATATATATGTTCAAAACTATGGTTTGCGATAATAATATGACTGGCATCAATGAAGGTTTTGCATATACACTATTAGCATGCTTGTTTGTAGGGATGTGCATTCGATTTTGTCCTTTATCGATAATTACTTATCGATTATCGATTTGTACATATGTTTATCGTTATCGTTTCGATTTCGATTTATCGATTTTTGGGGCTTATCGATTCAATTATCGATTACACCAATAAAAAAATTTACGAAATTCCACGAAAAGTATATCGCTATAAACACGCTTAACTAACTCTCCAAGACAAATTTAAATAAAGGCAAAGCCGCAAAGGGAAATAGAAATATTTGTTGTTTTATTTGCTGAAAAAGATTCTTCACATTTGCTTGGGTTCCTATGTTTTCTAATAGGTTGCTTCGGTTCTTAAATGGACCAAAGTACATGCAATTTCAAACAAAATTTCCAAGATATATTTGACCTTGAATATGTAATCTATACTTTCATACCGAAAAGCCCAAATAAAGAATAAGAAAGAATGAAGCACTTTCTAGTTTTATACCTAGTAAAACATGACGGCAATAAACTTTTATAGGAATAAGCTAAGGTACGTGATATCTACCATGTCACCGTCACAGATGGGATTACAGTCAAATTATGAGATTCTTTGTAAGTCATTTGATTATGAAGCTAAAGTTGTCTGCTGATGCTTGAAATTATAACAAAGGCACGGAGAGAGAGGGAGAAACGTACTATTGAAGTCGTCGGAGTACGTCAGAGTACGTCGGAGTTTGTCGGAGTTCACTTTCTCTGCTGGA
Organism: Nicotiana undulata; assembly: GCA_005239495.1. Classification (NCBI taxonomy): domain Eukaryota; kingdom Viridiplantae; phylum Streptophyta; class Magnoliopsida; order Solanales; family Solanaceae; genus Nicotiana; species Nicotiana undulata. Next base: position 12,018 of record ML241377.1, on the reverse strand, counting down.
TTTACAGTTCGGGGGAGAGAGGGAGAAAGGTAAAAGCGGCGTTGAAGAATGGGTAGAGTAAATAATAGGGTTAGGGACTTAGGGTAAAGAAAAGGGTATTATAGAATAAGGATATATTTGTCTTTTTATTATCGGTTTATCGATAAACCGATAACCGAAGAGGACAAAATCGAAATCGATAACTCGATAAGGGAAATTTCGAAATCGATATCGATTAAACCCATAACAAATAATCGATTCGATTTATCGATAAACCGATTCGAATGCACACCCTTACTTGTTTGTTTGATATTTTTGGGTATTTTGATAGTTATTAGAACTTATGGGTATAAGTTACGTTTCATGTTTTCTATTAAAAAAAATCAAAATGTTAAGAAAAATTATGTCTAAACAGATTTCCATCTTCAAACCAAACTTCACTCAAATCAGACTTTTGAAAGTAAATTTGGGAATGTATGACCAAACGTGTGATGACCCAAGGGGTCATTCTATGAATTTAAATTCCGTTCTAGGCTTAATATCCCTAAAAAGATTAATTTTAAATACATCAATTTTGCGTGCGCAGTCCGAGCGTGAAACCGGAAAGCTTTTGTGTGAAAATATGAGAAATAATAATTTCTAGAGTTAAGATTTGATTATAGTTGACTTTGGTCAATATTTAGAGTAAACGGGCCCGGATCTGTGTTCCGACGATCCCGGGAGGTCCGCAGTAAAATATGGGACTCAGGCGTATGTCCGGGAATGAATTCTAAGGTCCCAAGCCTTAGAAATCAATTTTTGAAAGAAATTGTGTTTGCTAAAATATGTATGAAATAAAGAAAAGAATTAATATTTTTGAAATCATTGGTATCGGGCATGTATTTTGGTTCCGGATCCCGGTGCAGATTTGTTATAGTATTTAAAGGTTAACTGTGAAATTCGGTAAAAAACGGAGTTTATTTGACGTGATTCGGACATCCGGTTGATAAATAATGAACTTTAAATGTTCTTGAGGAAAATGAAAGGTTTTGAGGTTTAATTCACAGTTTTACATGTTATTTTCATGATTGATCGCACGAGCAAGTCCGTATGATATTTTTAGACTTGCATGCATATTTTGTTTAGAGCCCCGAGGGCTCGGGTGAGTTTCGGATAGGCCACGAGATGTTTTTACACTTGAACTTTCTGTTATTTTGTTGTTGTTGGTGCACAACTCTCGTGTGCATTGCGTTCGCACCCCACTCCTCGCGAACGCACAGGGTAAATGGCAGGGAGTCCCTTTTTGTTATACGCGAACGCACAGCCAGGCATGCGAACGCGGAGGTCACCTGGGCTAACCTTATGCGAACGCATGTTGGACTATGCGAACGCACAAGGAAAAATTGGGCCTAGGGGAGGGGAGCCCAAACTCACTATGTGGACCCCCCACCCCCCACCCCCCCACCCCTTCGCGAACGCGATGATCAACTCCCTCGTACGCTATGCGATCGCGGCAGGCCCTATGCGAACCCATAGAAGGCCTGCCCAACTACTTAAATACTCTTTTAAAAACGGACAGACTTCTTATTTTTCAAATTTTCAAACTCCACAGCCCTAGGAACGAATTGCTTCACCAAATATCATCCCCAAGTCATAGGTAATCAATTATAAACTTTACTCTTTCAATTACTCATTGTTTTTCATCACTTTTAAATCAAAAACTAAGAATTTTCATGGTAAAAATTGAGGGTTAAGGTAGAATTAGGAAATTTTGTAAAAATCGAATCTTTACCTCGAATTGAGGTCGGATTTCGAAATTAATTGTATATTTGGGTTCGTGGGTGAATGGGTAAACGTAATTTGGTCCGAACCCCGAGTTAGACCAAGCGGGCCCGGGGTCGGGTTTTTACTTTTTTTGAGAAAACTTAGGAAAAAATATAATTTTTAATAAAGTTAGATCCTTTAGCATTAATTAATGATATTAAGTTAATTATGATTAGATTGGAGCAAATTAGAATAAGGATTCTAGAGGGAAAGTTGTAATCGAGCAGTGAATGGCCTACGAAATTGAGGTAAGTGCTTGGTTTAACCTTGACTTGAGGAAATATGAATCCCCACTTATTTGCTATGTGAATTTGTATGTGTGTGATGTATAGGTGAGGTGATGAGTATCTATGCACCATCAAATTGTCTGTTAAACATGATCCATTTCCCGTTTCCAATTTAATTGATTCATGTCTTAATTGTTCTATGTCCATTATTGTTTTTATGACTACTTGGCCTAGTTACTTTATTGTTAAATATTGTTGTGGTTATTTTGGAAGAGTATTGGTTGTTTATTTGGTTCCCTTGTGGTACAAAAAGGTTGAGCAGTTTGGCATTGTTTTACGAGATATATATATTTATGTTCCTGTTGGTTTCATGGTTGAGAGGATATTGATGAAGTTTATGAGAAAATACAGTTTCTTATTTATAATTGTTGAGACAAAAATATTGTGAAAGGCTTGGCCTGAATTGTGAAATTTATAAATAAATTGATATGATATGTCTGGTGGGATCGGGTTGCACGCCGCAACAAGGAGCAATAAGGGAGGACACTTATGTTTTACTGAATTTTAAAGAAAACAAAGATTTGAAAAACTTAATGTTTTATTTTACTATTCTTCATATTTTTGCACTACTTTTATTTAATGTTAATGTTTGGAAATTCCGTGAGGATTGGTTATAGCTGAGACCTGGAAAAGGCGACTGAGTTATTTTTAATTGTTATTGCAGTTATTATTTATTTGTTTTATATTTCCATCTTGCTTTATTTATTATTGTCCACATGTTATATTGTTAATGCCCCGTCGTAGCCTCGTTACTACTTTGTCGAGGTTAGCCTCGGCACTTACTCAGTACATGGGGTCGGTTGTACTGATACTACACTCTGCACTCTTTTGTGCAGATGCAGGTACCGGCCAGCAGTAGAGATATTTAGAGGTGCTATCTATTTTTCGGAGACACGAGGTATATCTGCCGGCGTTCGCAGATCCCGAGAGTCTTCTCCTATTTTTATAAACACTATTTTATTATATTCGGGACAGTTACACTATTTCTTTCAGCACAATACTTGTAGTATTCTTTAGTAGTTCGTGAATTGTGACACCAGATCCTGGGGTAGTCTTAGAGTTATTTATATAATTAGTTCGTGGTTCGGTTTATTTAATTGTTCATTATTTTATCTTTGGAATTATTCATCAAAAACCATTAGATTCAGTTTACTTTAGAATATTTTATTATGTCTAAATGAATAATTAATGCGAAGTAGTTAGTCGAATTCTAATATTGGCTTGCCTAACAAGTATGTTGTTAGCAGTGGCGATTGCAATTTCCGATAAAGGGTGTTCAATATGTGTTATATACCTCTAAAACGTAATATTTTACCTACGTAGACATTGCAATTTTTTCCACTGAGTGTTAGAGATCATCACGATCAGTTAGGATTAGTGAACTATTTTATCAAAGTTATGATAATTTGTACTACAATCATGAGATCAATTAGGACATATGAGTAGGACTTGCAACAAGACAAGTTTTGTCATTCTATTAAAAGTTGTGCAACCTAATTATGATTCGAAAGCTATTTTTGCTAAAGATCAAAACTTAAACAATGACGCTAAATAATCCTATTTGTGCAAAACCAGACCTTATCAATTGGGTTATTGCCATGCAATTTCACTTATATATATACTAAAGTGGCTAGAATTGAGGGTTAATAGGTTTGGCCTGGAGGATGTAGTGAGCTCAAAATTCCAGCCAAACAATTAAGAATTCAGAAGGAAAAGAATTATTAAGAATTGCATTGGCATGTGTGTTCTTGGTCAATCTCTCTACAAAACACCTATAACTACAATCTCTATAGATATAGAAAGCTGGGAATTGGTCACCTGATGTGGCCATATAGCTGTTTGGTTTCCTTTTAACATATATACCTCACGTAAAATCTCCAACATTTCTTCAGTTCATGACATGGTATAGCCGTTTAGTTTTTCCAACTATCTTCTCCCAATAATTCTCTATTCATCCTCATAATTTCTAATAATTAATCATGTGCCTATTGATACTCCTGTTTAATAGACTATAGAGAATGTTGCTTTTCATTATTTTCTTAGAATGCCATACTCTTTATTTTTAGGATTGTGTCTTCACATGGACAATTGGTTGATAAGGGTTAGAATTTTTAGAATATGGGATTCTTTTAATCCTAAGAAAAATAGGTACCTACATGATTCTTATACTTTTTTATTTGTGACTTTTAATTTAAAAATTCTTACCTATTTTCTTTTATCAGCAAAACAAGGTACATGCTACAATCAACAAGAAACTATATAATAAGTTGAATGAAGTTTTGTTGTCTGTTATCAAGAATTTCAAAGTAGGCATGTTGAAAGTGCTTTTAAAATTACTTTCTTACTTAAAACCGTCCTCAAGAGTCTAGAGGATTTTTGTTTGTCAAATTAGGTATGATTGACTCAAGGCTGAACAATAACAATGTGGTGCGTTGTGTATGCGGAGTTGGAGATCTAACTTATTACTGATTAGTAAGTCGTTATGTTTCTTTAATTTGTAAATAATCCAGAACTTTTATTCCATATTATGTTTCACTGTCTCTTCCTCAAATGTGCTCTCTTGGTACAGTAAATTCTTTCAAACTGATTTGTTAGTTTCGTTCGGGAAAGTGGGCTTCCTGTCTTTTGAAACCAATATTACTTAAACTGAAAAAATTCACCTGCTTTTTAACCAATTATTCTATTGAATATATATATATCTTTTCATTATATTTGTATGAATCATATGATTTTTTCCATCTTTTTCTTGTAGTTCTATCAAATTAATAATTATTTTATTGGAAGAATTTGGTGAGAAATTTGATCCTTATTTGTATAAGAATGATTTTGGCTCGTACATTGTGATAGTAACTGTTACAATAGTTAAGAAATTCTATGGTAATTATTTTAAATTTAATGATTAAAGCTATATATTTTAATACTTTGAATACTAGAATAAAGTTATTTATTATTGAATTCATTGTCAATAGGTGAGGTTAGCTTCGCCATCACCTACGAAAACAAAATATATGTAAATCTCGATGTAGACTACATAACTTCTTTGATCCAAAAGTTTGTGATCATGTCTGTTGGAGTACAAACTATTGAACGCTCTAATGTTAATAGTATTCCGATTTTGAACATGATGAACGTCAAGGACTTGTTGGATTGTGACTCGAGTCCTGAAATAGAGGTTCTTTTTCTATTCTGCTTCTTAAGTTTTCTGTTTTTCAAAATTGCAAGATGCTTCTAATATATATATTAAATGGCGGGAATACATTATTACCATAAGGGGGAAGATTACAGAAATAGACAACTATTTTGGTTGATATTATATTTCATGCAATGCATTCTCAGAGAAAATCGTACCTTCGAATGGTGTTTTATAATTACTATATTTACAACAGAAATGCAAGTTTCCTTTGGCGAAGTAAGAAACCAATTTGTAATGTGAATTTGATTCATGTTGTTGTGTAAACAAACTGATTATGTGAAATAAGGTATAAGATACACGTAAAAGTCAAAAACAAAATCGGGGAGAGCAATGTTGTCCTATTTAATATTGTTACAGAAAACCTACTTGATACATGAGCTCACAAGTTGTTCAACAAGCAATGATGCACCTGTCCAAATCCAAAGCCTTTGCAAAAGATATTTTATTTTCAAGCAAGATTAAACAACTATAATTGCAAGCAGGGCTCCGTATCAAAGGTTTTCATTCTAGTTGAGAATTTAGAAAGGTTTTTCGCAAAGGCTTTAGATTTGGACAGGTACATCATTGTTATTTGTTGATTGCATGCTAAACAATTTGTGAGTTGATGTATCAAGTAGCTTCTTTGCAACAAAATTAAATAGACAACACTAACTCTTTCCAGTTTTGTCTCTTACTTTTATGTGTATCTTATACCTTATTTGACATAATCAATTAGTTTAAATAACATGAATCAAATTCACATTACAGATTGGTTCTTTACTTCGCCAAAGGAAACTTGCATTTTCTGTTGTAAATATAGTTATTATAAACACCATTCGCATGTACGATTTTTCCCGAAAATGCATTGCATGAAATATAGTATCAATCAAAATAGTTGTCTATTTCTGTAATCTTTCCCCTTAGGGTAACAATGTATTCTTACCATTTAAAAAATATATTAGAAGCATCTTGTATTTTGAGAAACAGAAAACTTAAGAAGCAAAATAGGAAAAGAACCTCTACTTCACGACCACAATCACAATCCAACAACTCATTGATCTTCATCCTGTTCAATGACATCTCATCCTCAATCGGAATGTTATTAACATTAGAGCATTCAATAATTTGTACTCCAGCATATATGGTTGCAAATTTTTGGATCAAAGAAATTATGTAGTCTACATCGAGATGTACATATATTGTGCTTGCGTAGGTGGTGGTGAAGCGAACCTCGCCTATTGGCAATAAATGCAATAATAAAATAGCTTTACTCTATAATCTAAAGTATTAGAATATATATAAATTTAATCATATAATCTAAGATAATTATCACAAAATTCTTTAACGGTTGTAGCGGTTACTATCACGATGTACGAGCCAGAATCCTTTTTATACAGATAAGGATCGAATTTCTCACCAAATTCTTCCCATAAAATAACTTTTGATTTGACATAACTACGAGAAAAAGATGGGTCAGACTCCTAATAGAGGAAAGAATCATACTATTCATTTCAATATAATCAAAATAAATATATGCAATAGAATAAATTGTAAAAGAGCATGTGAAATTTTTTAGTTTAGGCAATATTGGTTCCAACAGACAGAATGTCCATTTTTTCCGAACCAAACTAATACGTATGTTTGAAATATTCTACTTTACCAAGATAACACATTTGAGGAAGAGGCGTTGAAACATAATAGGAAATGAAAGTTCCGGAGGATTTATAAATTAAAGATACATAAACGAGAAGCGACTCACTAATTGTCACGACCCATTTCTCCCCATGTAAGACGCCGTGACGGCACCTAGTCGCTATGACTAGGTAAGCCTAGTAAATTACGGAATAATTTAAATAAAAGCATAATTTCTTTAACAGATAACTATATAACTAAAAGATGCCGCTCGACATGTACAAGTAAATCACTACTCGAGCATAAACAATTCTCAAAACCCGGTAATCACAATTCACAAGCTCTACGAATTTGTCCTAACTATCTTTATACCTCAGTAACTAGGAGAAATAAAAGGAGGAACAACAAAAGGGATAGAGTGGGGACTCCGAGGTCTGCGGACACTGGCACATATACCTTGAAGTCTCCGAAAGTCGCAACAAAAGCTCTTGACTAGTAGCGGGGCTGGTAGGAGGTACTTGGGTCTGCACATAAAATATGTGCAGAAGAGTAGATTGTTTTAGACTTCAATACTACACAATATTACAAGTTAATTGTGCAGTACCCAATTTTCAAGTGCTGTCTAATAAGAAGAACCTAGTTCTTCTTAGTATACTACTTACTATTATTTGCGAAATAATTAAGCAGTAATAGTAAAGACACAGAGATTTTTACGTGGAAAACACCTGGCTCAAAAGGTGAAAAAACCACGACCTACTCCTCAGTAGGATTTGCTCAAACTCTTCACTAAAACTCTGAGCCAAAACGGACTTACAAAATAAATTCTTTTGTAATCCTAGGACTAACTCTAATCCTCTTTGTATCAACTAGCCTCTAGTTAATTTCTACAGATCTCAAGCTAACTCTAACTTGATCAATTTTTACCTATTACAATTGCTTCTATGAAAGCTGATAAGATACAATATTAAAACTCCTACTACAATCAACTAGATTCAATACACAAAAAATGGAACTGTTTCTTCTAGTTGAACTGTAGCCTTTGTATCGCACAACAATTCTGCTTGCAAAATATCTCTGGAACTTTTGCTTCAGATCTTGATTCACTTTAGTACTTGTGCGTCTCTTCTTTCAGCAGTAATTCATTGATTATTTATAGAGTCCGTTTGTTGAGTCCATGATTCAATTTTGATCCAACTCTTCCTTGGTAAACGAGCTTGATTGTAACTCAACTTCCTTCCTCTATTTCTGTCCTAGCTGAAATCGACTTCTGTCTTCTCTATCAATTTGCAACCTTTTCGTATTAGGAGACATTCTCTTAGTTCTTTGATACTCAACAATCACTGATATCTCCTAGACTTGTACGATTCGTATTCCAACTGCTTCATTCATATGTGTATGCTATGATGGACCTGGTTCAACTTGTCACCTTTTGTCAATCTTCAAAACCCATTCGGTGACATGGGCCAACAAATTCCCCCTTTTTGATGATGAAAAACTCTGTGCTTTTATCCTGTATACACATCCAACACTTTGTATATTTGTGAGCATTAATCATCAAGACCCAGGTTCATTAGGTTATAAATATCACTTTTAAAAATTTTGAACAACACAACATATCAACACATCTTCCCTCTTTTGGCATCATCGAAAAGTTGCAAAATGATACTTACCAGTTATTAATTCTTACTCATGACCAATTTAGGAAACTGCAGGTGCAAACATGATTAATCAACACAAGAAACCAACAATGTAAGCTAAATCATAAATAGAGACATTTTTCAAAACACCAAGATTTCATTGATTAACATGGATTATCAACACCAAAACAAATTAAAATAAAAAACAGCCAAAACATGAGTAAGACAGAATTAAAAACTGAAACAAAAGACACTTGACACAGTCCCGAACTGCGCACTTGATAGGATATGAGGGGTAGTTCTGGAAATTCCTAAGTCTGGGGTGGTGCAGAAGAGGCAAGAGTCTTGGTTTGGAGAAGAGACAGCATTTGGTGTAAGACACCCTCGTTTTTATCCTTCTCCTTGGCTAAATCAGCTTTGAGAGCATCATGCTCACCTTCCACCTCAACTAATCGAGTCTTCAAACGAAGGATCTCCATATCCTTTTGCTCGTGTTCTTGCACTAGAGTACGGACCTTGCTGTTGACCGGTTGCTTCCGAGATGAACCAGGTTCATCTGCCGGGGCACTGACAGTGTAATCACATGACAGCAAAGTGTCCTTCCCAAAGAAATCCTTTGCAGTAGCCATTTCAGCCTTCTTTGTGGGAACTCCAAAATGAGCCAGAACTGCAGTAAGGATAAAGCCATAAGGAATTGCATGGGCCTTGGTGCCATTCACCACTCTGTCCAAAAGCTGGATGATCAAAGATGGCCAATTGATCTGCTTGCCTCTGTATAGGCACTCCATGAGCATTAGATCCATGTAGTTGGCAATGTGCTTGCGCTCTTATCTGGGCAGCAGAAATTTAATTACAAACTCAAAGAACAGCTTGTGTTCAGGATTTATCTCGCTTTTGTACACAGCCCTGGGCTCCGGCTCTTCTTCATTGTCACAAAAGAATCTGGTGATGTTGAGTGTTGAGTCCATTCCATCCAAGCAAGGCCATCTCTGCCTTGCATAATCGTCATAGCCCACAGATGGAATGTCTAGAATGACTCCCAGTTCTTGAGCGTCAAAGGAGACTTCAACTCCCCTGACCAATGATGTAACCCTTCCTCCAATCACAGTTGCATTCCCTATGAACTCCACAACCTCATTTCTGACCAGCCTGCCTTCCATGCAAAGGACCATGTCCTTCCAACCTTGAGCTGCTNCAACCTCCTTCTCTTCATCTCCACTCCATTCAGGATCATCATCCTTCTCAACAATCTGAACTTTCTTCTTTGACTTTACTTTAGACCGTGTCCTCGTAGATGTACTCATGGTGGTAGCAGACACAGGAGCTGACTTCTTTGTGGAAGTCTTAGCCAATTTGGGCTTGGGTGTCTTGATCACCGCTGGAGCAACCTCTTGTTCTTGTTGGAGCAGGTCCAACACCTCATCAACATCAATAGCCTCAATAGGCTCCCCCACTTTCGCTTTCCCTTTCTCAGCCTTCTTTCTTTTGCTCTCTTGCAGAGCTTTTTCCAGCTTCTCCTCTTCTTCTCGAACAGTATTTCTCGTAGCTCGTACCCTTGTAACATGTACACCAACAGACTCATCAGTTTTCCTTTTCTTTGAGGTAGTTGAGGCTTTAGACTTGATGGACTTTGGAGTCCTTCTCTTCTTGGGGTTGTATGAGTCCCCCAGTTTCTTCAGTATCTCAGCCAAGGTTTCTTCCTTAGAAGAAACACGTTCATCTATCTCCTTCATTAGCTTTTCTAAACCAGCAGCAGCTTCCTCAACTTCATTAGTTCCCCCTATCACTACGACATCATCTTCAAGATTCTCAAGAATGGGGCCACAAATTTCAAGTGTGGAACCATCCTTCCCAGATCCCCTCACACCTGCATCTCCCTCATTCTCAAGAATTTTCCCAGTTTTTCTTTGCCTACTTAGTACTTCCACATCCACCACAGACCCAACCAACACAAATCTATTTTTAGAATTTAAGACAGAGGTAACTTCAGTATTACCTTTCTCAGCACTTGACGTGCATCGTCTTCATGTGCTGATTTAAACGATTCACTGGACGAATATGGTTTGGGTTCTTCTTCAGCCTGTAATAAATCTTCCAAGAACTTTGCTCGTGAACCTAAGGCCACAGATTTTCGTGCAAGAACCTTGACACGACGAGGTTTTGGGGCTGGGGTAGGGTTTGGTGTAGGTTTAAGAGCATCATGGTATTCAGAGGTTTCAGGTGTCTCAGAGGATTCAGAACTGTAGATCGGTGGAGAATCATACTCATATACTCATTCATCGTAGTCACGATTTTGAGAATCAGATGAAGCAAACGACATTTTTAATTTTGAGAGAAAAAGAAGAGAGGGCAAAAGGCAGTAGAGATTTGAGTGTTGAGTGACTTGAACATGGTTCGTCTATTACTTTATTCACAATGGGTAATGATGGCCTATTTATAACTTGTGGCTGGGATGATTATAACGGAAGTGTATTAACACAAGTAGGATACTAATCGATTAAGGACTGTCAGTGATTGGACATTGATTAGACCGTTTCTTTCCCCCTAAAACTAGGCTAATTTAATGTGACGGAACTTCTTGAAACTGGTTCATTATTTGGGTAAGTACAAGAATTTGAACTGAACCATAAATGGATAGAGTCCTACTCATGTATGACTGTACTTGAATTAATACATGTATGGAGAAGAGAACGTACCTTGTCAGTCATGTAAACCAGCATGGATGAACTAGGTTCATCCTGTTAAAAATCTTTATTTTGCCTCAATTCACAAAAATAGAAAAACATCATTAGCAGTTAGGGAATCATATTAATACATGGCAGAAGAGTATGGCAATAAAGACATAGTACTGAACAATGATTAATCTGATTAAGTACCTAATTAAAATTTCTAGCCAGAAAAACTTCCCCCTTTTTTTCATTTTGTTTTTCAATTAGGTGATCTTAATCATCCCTAATTCAAGCATGTTTCTCTCATAATGATCCCTTCTCAATGCTTTGGTAAATATATCAGCAATTTGATGATCAATGGTACAGAATTCGATTGAGATCATCCCTTTTTCATAGTTATCCCTCAGGAAATGGTGCCTAACATCTATGTGCTTAGTTCTCTTGTGATGAACGGGGTTATTAGTCATACTAATTGCACTGGTGTTATCACAGTAAATAGGAATGCATCCCACATCTATACTAAAGTCCAGGAGTTGTTGCTTGATCCATAGAAACTGGGCACAACAAGAGGCTGCAACCACATATTCAGCCTCAGCAGTAGATAAGGCTAATGAATTTTGTTTCTTGGTGGCCCAAGAGACAAGGCAGGAGCCTAAGAAGTGAGCCATGCCTGAAGTACTTTTCCTGTCAACCAGGAAACCTGCATAATCAGTATCAGCATATCCTACAAGGTCAAAATTACTACCTTTAAGATACCAAAGGCACAAATCAGTGGCGCCCTTCAGATAACTCAAAATTCTTTTTACTGCAGTGAGATGGGACTCCTTTGGATTGGCTTG
>ML241375.1:36209-92425 GCA_005239495.1 Nicotiana undulata | reverse complement strand
TGTTTTCGTTACTTACCTGCACACTGTGTGTGCAGATCCAGGTGCACCGAGATTTGATGCGGAACGGTGATAGCGGCTTATCTCTCAGAGCCGACGAGGTAGCAACTGGCGTTCGTTGTCCCTTCCCTCTTTTCCTTATTTTTCCTCCTATATTAGAAATTGGAAACTTAAAACTTCAGTATTATTTCTCAGTTGTATTGATGTTAGTAGCTCATGACTGCGTGACTCTAGATCCTAGATTGATTGTTGGAGCTTATTTCTTCTGTTAGACTGTTTTTATCTGATTAAAAACTTCCGTATTTCTATGAGTTGAACCAAAAATGAGTAAATTTCTCTGGTAAATGAATTGAGTATTGTTGTAACGGTTGGCTAGCCTGGTTCCACGACAGGCGCCATCACAACCCGGATGCGGGTCGTGACAGGTACCATCCACCTTACACCATGTAATTAAATTCCCTTCAGAATGGGGAATCAGACAAATTAGAGGTGATCAACAGACCTCCAGAAATATAAATTTTGTGGTGCATTATAACAAAAAGTAGAGATGGAAGAATCGAAAGATAGAGAAACCTTCCAAACAGATGTCACCGGTCAAACAGGTACGGAAAAAGTTACTGACCAAACAGGTACGGAAGAAATGAAATTCAAATAGATACGGAAGGGGATACTCACGAGAAGGTGAATCAAGTCACCATGAAAGATGCATTGGACCAAACGGAAGTAGATTCCAGACCGGACGTCATTCATGAACCGGAGGAAGACGAGCACATCAAATAACCGCGGAAGAGCTCAAAGTTGTTCCATTGTTCGAACAAAAACCTGAACATAAGGTGTATATAGGCACGAGGCTGAGCCCCGGTCGAAGAGAAAAAAAGAAAGCAAGGACCATTCAAGAACCAAAAGATTGATGAAGAGGTACAAAAACTCTTGAAAATTGGTTCAATACGAGAGGTAACGTACCCTAACTGGTTAGCTAACACTGTGGTAGTACCAAAAAAGAATGGCAAATGGAGAGTGTGCGTAGATTATACTGATTTAAATAAAGCATGCCCCAAAGATTCATTCCCATTACCACATATAGATCAAATGATTGATGCCACCGCAGGTCATGAATTGCTAAGCTTTCTAGATGCATATTCTGGTTATAATCATATTAAAATAGATTCCTCAGACGAGGAAAAAACCTCCTTTATTACGAACAAGGGGACTTATTGTTATAAAGTCATGCCTTTTGGCTTAAAAAACGTTGGAGCCACGTATCAAAGGCTAGTGACCAAGATGTTCCAGGAACATCTGGGGAAAACGATGGAAGTTTACATCGATGACATGCTGGTAAAATCAACATGAGCGGGAGATCATTTTCAGCATCTCTATTACATTTGACATTTTACGTAGGTATAATATGAAGCTGAATCCAGAAAAATGCGCTTTTGGCGTAGAATCAGGTAAATTTTTGGGTTTCCTTGTGTCAAACAGGGGACTAGAGGTAAATCCCACTCAAATTAAAGCTATAGAAGAAATACCTGATGTACTAACAAATAAAAAAGAAGTCCAAAGACTAACGGGAAGAATCGCAGCTTTGGGAAGATTTATTTCTAGATCTTCTGAAAAAAGTTTTAAATTCTTTTCAGTCCTCAAAAAGAAAAATCAGTTCGAATGGACTGAAGAATGTCAACAGGCCCTCAAGAATCTGAAGACTTACCTATCAAAACCCTCGCTGCTATCAAAGCCAAAAGAAGGGGAGAAACTGTACATCTACCTGGCTGTCTCAGAAATTGTTGTAAGTGCAGTATTGGTAGGAGAAGATAAAGGTAAACAATCTCCTATTTATTATGTCAGTAAAACTTTACTAGATGTTGAAACCAGGTATCCACATCTAGAAAAGTTAGCCTTAGCTTTAATAATGGCATCTATAAAATTACGACCATATTTTCAATGTCATCCAATCACTGTTGTGACTTCATATCCTTTAAGGAATATTTTGCATAAACAAGAACTGTCAAGAAGATTAGCCAAGTGGTCCATAGAATTAAGAGAGCATGAAATAATATATCATCCTAGGACTGCAATTAAGTCTCAAATATTAGCTGATTTTGTCACTGACTATAGTAATAGCATTGTCCCTGAAGTGGAAAAGGAGTTACAACTCTTTAACGGTGCTAATCCGGGTCTATGGACCCTATTTACGGATGGCTCTTCCAATATAAAAGGCGTCGTCTTAGGCATAGTCTTAATATCACCCACAGGTGAAAAGACACGACAAGCTATTAAATGTTATCCTATAACTAACAACGAAGCAGAGTACGAAGTTGTCATTGCAGGACTAGAACTCACACGAGAACTCTCAATCGAGAAAATTGTAATCAACAGCGACTCCCAACTGGTAGTGAATCAAATGCAGGGGACTTACATCGCTCGAGAGAATCAGATGCAACAGTACCTGGAAAAGGCACGAGAGCTCGTAAGACAATTCAAAACATGGAAGTTAATACAAATACCTAGAGAAGAAAATGCGAAGGCAGATGATTAGATAACCTCGCAGCAGTCACGGAAGTAACAAACAAAGACAATGCAATTGTCGTTCATTTATTCCATTCAGTGATCGACCAGGACAAAAATGAGGTAACTTTCAATAATTTAACCTGGGATTGGAGATACGAAATTCTAAGTTTTTTGCAGAATGATACCGTACCTAAATACAAGAAAACAGCTCAAGCACTCCGTTGTAAAGCTGCACGGTACTGCCTCATTCGCAATACATTATATCGCAAGATGTTCGGAGGGCCCCTAGCTAAATGCCTCGGACCTAATCAAACGGAGTTCGTGATGAAAGAAGTCCACGAAGGACATTGTGGAAATCACTCAGGGGCGATATCCTTGGTAAAAACCCTAATCAGAGATGGGTATTATTGTCCTAAGATGGAAGAAGAGGTCGAGAACTTCGTATCCAAATGCGACAGATGCCAAAGGTTCGCCAATAACATGCATCGACCAGCGGAATTATTGCATCCAATTATATCCCCATGGCCCTTCATGAAATGGGGTATGGACATAGTAGGACCTCTTCCCCCAGCTAAAGGACAGGTACAGTTTCTACTCGTGCTAACTGACTATTTTACAAAATGGGTAGAGGCAGAACATTCAAACAGGTGCGAGAAAAGGAAGTTAAAAAGCTTCTTATGGCGAAACATAATATGCCTCTTTGGTATACCAAAGGAGATCGTGTGCGATAATGGCCCACAGTTCATAGGCTCACAAATCATAGAATTCTTCGAAAGCTGGCAAATCAGATGGATCACTTCAACGCCATATCACCACGTAACTAACGGTCAAGCAGAATCAACGAATAAAATCATCATCAACAACCTGAAGAAACGGATAGATAAAGCCAAAGGAAATTGGCCCGATGAGTTACTAGCAATACTATGGGCATACAGAACAACTTCAAAAATAGCCACGGGAGAAACTTCGTCCGCACTTGTCTATGGCTCAGAAGCCTTAATACCTGTGGAAATTGATGAACCAAGAATAAGGTTTATAACAACCACGGAGGAAGCAAACGACGATGAATTGAGGACTAATCTAGATCTGCT
The DNA here is from genome assembly GCA_005239495.1 of Nicotiana undulata. Lineage (NCBI taxonomy): Eukaryota > Viridiplantae > Streptophyta > Magnoliopsida > Solanales > Solanaceae > Nicotiana > Nicotiana undulata. The sequence continues at coordinate 88,832 of ML241375.1, read as the reverse complement.
TGAACCACGAAGGGAAGCATCGCTAATACGGATGGCAGCTCAAAAACAAATCATAGAGAGTTATTACAATCGTAAAGCTCATCTAAGATACTTCAAGATTGGGGACTTCGTTCTCAAAAAAGTCTTTCAATCAACGAAAGAAGCAGGTGCAGGAAAGTTGAACCCAAATTGGGAAGGACCCTACAAAGTCCGAGACATAGCTGGAAAGGGCGCTTACGAGCTGGAAGCTATAGATGGCAGAATCCTACCGACAAGTTGGAATGCTATCCACTTGAAGGAGTACTAATTCTAAGGAAAATAAGTACCCCCGGTCAGGTATCACACGTTCGATTTTATTTTGAACATTTAAAATTTTGCTAACTTTTTTAGATGATAGGCATAAAGCTAACCCATCACCAGATGATGATATTAGACCTACAAAGACGCGAGGAAATAACACAATTCCCGGTCTAAGGTTACACTTTCTGATGGACGGTTTAAAGGGTTAAGCAGTCATCATCTAAAAACTATATACCTTCGAGTCCCGCACGTTTTTCCTTTTCAGGAAAAGGACCACAAGGAAGAAATAATCAAGTGCTCGAGATTTCATTCTTCAAATCTCAAACACTTGAGGGAATATACAGTATGGAAGGCTAAGACGAAGCAAAGAAGACTATCAGAAAGTCAAAGCTCGAGCCTGAAGATCCATCTACCCAACAAGTCAAGTGATACGAGTAGAATCGAAAGAGCTGAAAACTCGAGAACTCGAGCAGAATCGAAAGAGCTGAAAACTCAAATGCAAAGCCTAATTCAAAAAACCTTCGAACAATATTCGGGTTGAAAGGCAAAATATTAGCCCCGAGGAAGAAATGCACATCTTTATACTTATTCAAAACTGTTGTAACCAAAAAACAGTTAGGGGTAAAAGATCATCATCATTGTACTCATTCAAAAACTGTTGTGATTAAAACTTGTTACGAAATCTTTGTACTCATATAGAAAATTGTTATCAAATAAAACAGTTACAGATGAAAGATCAAAATCCTTGTATTTGTTCAGAAAACTGTTATCAAATAAAATAGTTACGGATGTAAAAGCATTTCCTCGTACTAATTAAAAAATTTTATCAACAAAAATAGTTGCGGGTGAAAACCCCAATCTTTATAAAAACTGTTACGAACAAAAAACAGTTGTTCCCTTGTATTAACTCGAAAAAACTGTTACAAATGAAAAAAAGTTACGAAATACAAGTGTATATCAAATCTGTTAAAAAAGAAAACAGTTGCAACATGAGTTTTAGACGATAATCAAACACATGTAAAATGTCGTGGAAGTTCAAAAAAAACTTTCCTCAGAAACATTCTTAAACATGTGAAAAATTCCTATCACTCTATTGCATTATTACACCATCATGAAGTTGAGACGTCTTCTTCATTAAGTGTCAATCATAAAGGGCCCTCTTTCATAAATAAAGCCTACTACAAAAATGCTCATATTGTACATTCAACACCGTGCCTACTATGAAAAGGTACAAGTGATTTTAGCATCTTCATGCAAAAACTCAGAGGTAAAACAGAAACCTCAAAAATTAAAGCATGCAAAAGACTTAAGAGTGAAACAAAAACTCAAAGCAAAAAAGTCATACTTGCATATATTCAAAAAGAGCGGCTAAGTAAGAACTAAGTCCTAACTAGTACTTAGCCGCGTATAATTTATACATTAAGGTGCCCCTAAGTTGTCAGTTGGGGACTTTAAAAGGTACTAATCTACCCCCGATGGAGCTGGGGGCAACCACCAATCAAATAAAAAAAAGGTGAATCAAAAGCTTAATCTTCTTGAGGAGGAGGAATGACTTCTTCACGGGCGGCAGGAGCAGGAGCAACTTGAGACGAAGAGGCGTAAGCAGCAGGAGTCTCACCTTCAGGTGAAGAGAGAGTCTGATCTTGTTGAGCCTTCTCCATGGCTTCCTTGATTTTAGCAATTTCAGCGTCAAGATCAAAATCTTCCCGACTCATTTCCGTCAATGTGTCAAGGCGAGAATTCATTTATGCCCAACTAACATCGACAGCAGCCGCCTCTTCGAGAGCATCATAATCTCTCTCCCATACCTCAAGATCAACTCTTAGCCCGTCCTTCTCAGCTTCAGCAGCTTCATGGGCAGCCCTCAAAGGCACAATTGACTCCTCCAGAGATTTAATTTTATCTAAAGCATTGCGAAGATCCTCCTGAGTCCGGGTGAGTGACTGCATAAGCTCGCCTGAGTATTCCTCCTTCTGCCCCAGCAAATCTTTCAAGCTCCTAACTTCTTCTAAGGCACGGGATAATTGTTCAGCAAACGAAGACTCAAGAATGCTCTTGTCTTTGTCTGCTTGGTTAGAGGAAGCCTTCTCCACTGCCAATTTCGCAGCCACGAATCTCAACTGCCGCTCCAAGGTACACTTTTGTTCTTCTAAGGCTTCCATGTCGAGCCTCAGGCTTTCATATTCCCCCTTCCAATTCCCTGCTTCAGCATGCCACTCCTTTAGCTCTTGCTCAGTTTTAGAAATCCTCTTCATAAGTTCTATGCCTATAAGATTGGTCTACAAAAAGGAAATCAATTAGATACGATAGATTTCATGTACAAAAATAAAATGAGAGATAATGCATTTTACCTTCAAAGAGGAATGAACGACTTTGTTAGCCTATGTAAGGGCGCTATGGCTATCAAGCTTAGTCCTCTCTGTTGGGCCAATCAAAGGCTTCAGCCATACTTCGGGTTGGCCAGATTTCTTAAAAAGGCTTCCATCAGCCGGAACCTCAATTAGCACTTGCCTCATATCCCTGCTGGAAGACCCTACTTCTCTAATAAGAGGAGGCACAGAAGCAGGCTGAGGTAAAGGAGCCACGAATAATGAAAATTGTGAAGCAGAAGAAGTAATAGGCACGGAAACTTGAGGGAGTGAAAGATCCATAGGCAAGGCAGCAACGGGAGTAGTAATAGCCAAGGGAGCGGAAGAAATAACAGGAGCAGACGAAAGAGCTTCTCTGGAAGAAGCGGGGAAAACAACCAAAGGGACTTCATCAATAGCGGGGCCAAAGCCTTCGCGGAACAAGTGAACCACACTCTATCAGGTTGGTTAGAGGAACACATACTTACGAAGACAAGAAGGAATTCTTTACAAATAAAAGAGACAATTTATAAAGCGTTTCGTGAAAGTAAAGAAAATAAGAGAGGTATTTATACTTGAAGACAACCGTCAAACATGGGAAAAAACAATGATGAGAAAAGTCATAATTGAAGGTGTCACTTCGTGACTGACGTAGCCGCAAAAGCCCTAAAAGGCGCCAAGTAACTGCATAACCAATCCAGAAGGGATACGTGGTTTGAGCATTAAATGGAAGTGACAAACGACACCTATGTTCAGAAAAGGATACAATATTTCGGGATAAAGCGGCGGCAAAATATTCCCGCCATAAATGCGTATCCACTTACTAAATATTAATCAATAAATAAATGGTAAGGGGGAGGACTATCTATATTGGTAAAAAAGAGTTTCACACGTAAGATGATTCTTGACAACTCAGCCAGCTACGTGGACTAAGGAAAACATGATAGCTGGACATGATTCTATAAAGAGGCACGGAGCATAAAGTTACGGATCAATAAACCTTCGGGGTAATCAGCTACGGGAAACTCAACCTGATTGAGATAGGGAAGAAACACGATCGGAATGAATCCGGACAGAGCTACGGGCAGATTCAGGGATCCACCATTAATGACTCACACGTTACACAACCTTCATGAAACAGTTACAGTTATCCTTTGTAACACCCCATTAATGTAATAATTAGTCATTAATGAGTGATCATTGCAAGAGATAGACGTTATATTAAGAAATTACCTATATAAGGGAAGAGAATATAACTTGTAATGGACATCTGAACTTTGGATACAAGACATTTTACTTTTCTGAAGCATCTTATTATCATCATTTACTTATTCTTCTTTACTTAATATTATTTCCTTGATTATCAGTAACCCGCGTTCATCCTAAAAACAGCTTTGATCAAAGAATCTAATTACTTGGTTAAACACAACCTAGAATCCTTCTTCGTGTTCACGTAATCTCTCTCGCGTTCGTGAAGAACAAAACTTCGCACCAGAAACCAACAATTTTGTCTGTCACGGAAATGAGCATAACTCTCTCATACGACATCGGAATTCAACGATTGTTATTGCTATGGATCCATAATTACGATACAGATCTAATGGTTTGATATAATCACAAATCAAAGGACATTTGCTCAATATATTACCCTTTATTCCCAAAGAAACGACGTCAAAACATCAAATAAGAGCGCGACATAACCCAAACACCTCTGAAATACATCTGAGGCCCCCGGGACCCAGTCCAATTACACAAACCAGTCTTAAAACATAACATGAACCTTCTTGAGGCCTCAAACGACACCAAAAACATCAAAACTACGAATCAAAGATCGAAACATTTCTTAAAACTTCCAAACGTTTAAACTTCGACCCTGACATAAACATGCTTTAGCTACTTACGGACTCTCGTCACCTCGTGCGTACGTAGCACCCACAACTAATAGAACATACCAATTACATCACCTAGGGGTAGTTTCCCCCTCACAATGTTAGATAGGTGACTTACCTCGCTCCGAAGTTCTATAACCGGCTCCACGCCTCTCTAACACCTGAACTCAAAAACAAACGTACCGAAACTAGTCAAACAACGTGCAAATAGATCAAAAATATACTCCAATGCTTATAATTAATCAATTTATAACAATTCCCAACTCCGCTCAAAAAGTCAATAAGTTCAACCCTCAGGCCCACGTGTCCGGATTCCGAAAATTATTAAATATAAATATTACCCATAACTCATATGCACTATATCCATAAAATCATCCAATTTTGTCCATGAATCGACCCTCAAATCAATGATATACCATTTTTCAGCTTTGGGGCTCAAAATCTCAATTTCTAATATCGAAACACGGATAAAAATAATAACCAAAAAAATCATGGAGAAACATCAAAATAAAGGTTATATATTTATCCCCTTGTTGATACGAGAAATACGCCTCAAAAACCACCTCAAATGGAGCTCTAGAACTTAAGATATGCCCAAAATACTAAAAGTTTCAGTTTAAAACACTGTCTAGATGATTTTTCTTCATTGCATTCGCGAAGAGGAATTTTTTGCATTGACCGGTCAACCCAGAAATCCTTCTTCGCATTCACGAAACCTCTCGCGCGTTCGCGAAGAACAAAACTTCGCACCAAAAACCAACAATTTTTCCCGACACGGAAATGAGCATAACTCTCTCATAAGGCATCAGAATTCGACGATGCTTGTTGCCACGACTTTGTAATTACGATAGGGATATAATGGTTCAATTTAATCACAAATCAAAGATTGTTTTCTCAATATAGTTCCCTTTATACCCAAAGAAACGACGTCGGAACATCAAATAAGAGCGTGACACAACCCAAACACCTCCGAAACACACCAGAGGCCTGGAATCCCGTCCAATTACACAACCCAGTCCTAAAACATAACATGAACATGCTCGAGGCCTCCAATGACAGCAAAAAACATCAAAATTATGAATCGACGATCGAAACATTTCTTTAAACTTCGACGAACGTGTTCGAATTACACTTAACATTTCGAAATGACGCCAAACTTACGTACAAGTCATAAAATACGATACAAACCTATTTCAAGGCTCAGAACCCCAAACAGACATCGATAACACCAAAGTCTAATAAACCAAACTTAAGAAATTCTAAAACCTTCGAATTGCCAACTTTCCACAATAAGCACCGAAATGCTCCCGGGCCACCCGATACTCAACTCGAACATACACCCAAGTCCGAAATTATCATACGAACCTATTGGAACCTTCAAATCTCGATTCTGTGGTCGTTACTCAATAGTCAAAGCTTGGTAAACTCTTCTAACTTAAAGCTTCTAAATTGAGAATTTTCCATCAAAATCAACTCCGAGCTTCCTGAAATTCAATTTTGACTACGTGTACAAGTCATATTACATGAAGTAAAGCTACCCAAGGCCTCAAACTACCGAACGATGCACTAGAGCTTAAAACGATCGGTCGAGTCGTTACATTCTCCCCCACTTAAACATACGTTCATCCTTGAACGTGTCAAGGACTATTCCGGAGTTGTCTAAAATCACTGTTTAACACCTCGTGCACCTATATGTGCCACCACAACTCATGTGAGCATATTATCTCGAGCCATACTGAATATCCTCCTTTTTATTTAGTCAATAAGCCTTAGAACCAAATTCCAACTCTGAATTTCTCTACAAGACCTGATTCTAACATTCAAACACTATATTAATCACTACATATTGTACCAAAACATGATCATGCAACTATGTTGAAATCACACCATGTACCACATAAGTCGGTTTCCCATAATAACATCCCCCGACCACAATAGCTGGAATTTCATGAATATGATGCCCGTAATACACCTCATAACGCATATGATCCCTGTTACAACTCTCGCAATACTGCCATGAAAGAAGAGATGTGTAGAAACTCATAACCACCTGCCAAATCAACAAATCAAGGAGTCTCTCCTCCCGACAAGGACCATTACCTCATTCTGAACTGAATAATGATATTTGCTCTTTAGTGTACAAATCTGATTGCACTGATTTCAAGTCCAATAATCTCGTATAGACCAATACAAGCTGCTCAGGTAATAAGCCACCTCAAACACTGACCAAGATCTTATATGACACCATCAATGCGAAGATAAGCCACAACTTGAATATGACGCATAAACAGGAACGAACTATGGAAAAGAACTACCCAGCCCGTGTAACGAATAAAACGGTCGCTCAAAGAATGAAAAACAAAATACGCAAGAATAGATATAGGGAACCGTACACAACATCTCGCTATTGCGGCATGCAACCCGATCCACACATGATATCGTTGCGGCATGCAACCCGATCCAAACAACATACCCGTGGCGGCGTGCCATACGATCCACACATAAAAATAAACAAAGGAAATACCCATCAAGCCATAATGCTTACACCTACGAAATACCTTAATATCGACCACAAGCACGCCAAGTGCAAATATACTACCCTGGGAGACGGATAGAGCCAAACGCTACAAAAACTTAAGAACGACTAAGGTGAAATAAATGACTTGCATCTCAAGAACCATCATGCTCATATAACACGACAAGCTACACGGGATCACAACACATATGCAAATAATCAAGTCGTCTCACAACCACATGGCACAATAGAGTATTACATAGAATAGCTGACGGCGGGAATAACATCCAATACCCGAAGACTCCTCCATAAGCAATTATGCTGAATGAACACATCCGGCATGATGTAGAGCATACATTCACATTAGACCCATCAACGGACACCAAGCCAATTCCGATTATCCCATACCGGGCTAACAACCTTTCAAGGATCCACAATGGCCCCATTCATGACCACACGAGAAGTCGTCCCAATCCGGAACAAACTCCCACAATTCACAACAAAGGGGATAGAGTACCTGCTAGGGATAAACTCCCACATTAATGATAATACCATAATATTAATGCTCGGTTTCAATATTTAACAATCAAGTGACTAACATGTCACACTTATACAGATTTCCTCGTGTGATATGCTCCCATGACCTTCCGCACCAGGTAGAAAGATCTGCACCTCCATACCACTAAAGTGCTAATGCTATAAAGCAAATGGAGAATCTGCAAATCAAAACACAAAACCTCTTACGCAGGACACCGTTGTCGGGTGACACTAAAGAAAAATACCATCTTACTCTGAACATCTGAATTCTTTCCTACTCATCTAAGCTCGTGACATTTTTGTCAACACCTAACCGAGCTCGTGACATTCTTGTCAACACCGAACCGAAACCTTGGTCCTAAACTTCAAATTCCCATGCCATTCACTATACCTATCATGTCGCTACGCGAGAGTACAAGAATTTCATCATAACTCCTGAACCACCAATAGAATAAACACTTCATCGTCTAGAACCCTTTTCACTCAACTCATTTCATATGGAACGATGGCAACTGTCACACCTCCTTTTTCACTACCCCGTATTGATGAAGGGTAATAAGGGAGTTTTTTCAATTAAAGTGACATTATTCGAATTTGAGATTTATTTATTATTTCAGAGTCGCCACCCGGATTTTTGACGATGCTCCGGGACACCGTTTTGTTTTGAAAATCCCAAACCGAGGAAGTTTGACTCTGTTTTTATTTGTCTGTGACCAGAAATCCGAGTAAGGAATTCTGTTAACCTGGGAGAAGGTGTTAGGCATTCCCGAGTTCCGTGGTTCTAGCATGGTCGCTTACTATTAATATTTGGCCTAAATTATCTGATTGCTTATATGTTTTAACCTATTGTGCATTTAGCCTTTTTAACTTTTAGCTGCTTTTAATATTTATGAATTTATCTTGAAACATGTCACAATAACGTGCACTTGTTTGTTTTTGGACACATCATAACCGCGCCACATGAAATGCACCCGTAATTTTCAACATGTTTATTTTAATTATTATTTGAAGTTGTGGTTGGGGGCATGAGTTTCTACACCCGAGTGTAGATTATATATGGTCACAATGATTTAATTACTTATTTGAAGCGAAAACTATTATTTTCATAGGTCAAATTCTTAAACTAATTTAGATAATCTATTATGACAATTTGTAACAAATAACGGCCTCATTTCGATCAGTCAATCAAATGAAAAATTTCTATCACACTTAGTGGAGCACTAATGCTATAAATAAATAAATAGAAGTTCTCAAACACAATATTGTTAATATATTTAATCACAAGAAGTCATCTACCAATATAAACCATATGATGTAACCGAGCACAACTATGAAATTTGACTTTCTTAAGTTGACAAATACCTGAATTAAACAATGTAAATATACAGATACTTACCCACTTAATGAAGTGGCACATAAAGACAAATCCATCTAGTTTTTATCTGCTAAGAGTCTCAAAGCTAGAAGTACAAGGCATGGATAGACACAAAAGAGATTAGCGACGCTGATGAATAATCATATGTAATCCATTTAGAGGAATGGCACGCAGAAACAGTAATTTTTCTCCAATTCCTATACTAAAACATAAAATTAACGTGCAAACGTCGCAAGATAACTCATTGATAACAGAAACAAAAATGATATGCCAGTATTTCAAAGATTGTCACTTCAGGAAAGTTCGTGACTAACAAAGTGTAAATAAAGCACTTAAATGAAGGACTCGATAGCTGATTAAACTTCAACTTCAATGTCAAATAGACCAGCTTCCAATACAGAACTAAATCCCAAGTATCTCAAGTTCTCGAGGGAAAATGAAGAAATCATTGATGAGGTAGGTCTAATGACTACTTGCAGCATGTTTTAGGATTTTTTTTTTTGGATTTAAGACGCTTTTGAATAGCAGAACATGTCAAAAAAGATTGCAGCTTTCTAAATAGTTACACTTCCTGGGAACCTCATGATCAAGGCAAACAGTTCCTACAAATACTCAAAACGTTCAGAGAGAAAGTAAAAGGTGCCATTAGCACTCCATTCACAAAGAATTTCCACCCATGATTACATAGTTCGTCTCAAAATAGATTCACACACAACGACTTTCGACACTTAACAGGGAGGAATTTAAAGAAATTTAGTCTAAAGTAAACCTCTCAAACTTAGGAGTAGTGATCATTTTCAAAACATTGAAGAGCAACGACAAACCACTGAAAACCGAATGAGTTGTTTACACTCATAAAATCAGACCCAATCTATATACAAATTATATTGATTATGTGAACATTTTTAGTGCTAAATCTGAATCATCAATCCACGGACTCAACAAAAATAAAAAGAAATCAGAGAAAACAAACATGGCTTCCTACTCAACTAAATGGCATTTCGTCCACTCTAGCATCACTCAAATCAGATCTGTCCCTTAATGGTATTAATGAGCTCACTTCGATATTTTAGAAATTGCTAAGAATCAACTAGAATTCCTAAATTTATTAAACCAAAATCCAGTAACTACTCTCACGCTTCATGAAACTTGACTAATCATATGTCCATTGTTATCCATAGACAAAATATTATCAGAGAGTTCATCACAAAAAAAAACGTCCAGAATTTATATAACAGAAAATCATGCTCTTCATCATTCAGAATTCAAGTAATTACCGGGTTTTCGTGTTTACCTGCTAGGCGAAGAAAATAGCCTAATTGAGACGAATCACGACCAAAAATAATGAGGACGAAGCTCAACAATGGTTATGGCAAACAACAGCAGAATTGAGCGTCGATTTTGAGTCCGAATCACTCCCTTAAAACCCAGAATACGCGGGATAATTCCTCACTTGAGACGGCTTTAAAATTCCCTTCAAATCCTCGACTTCATCTGTCCGTTTTCATTTTCTTCTTTAATTTTTTCTCAGTTTTTTAGTTTTCTGAGTTCTTCAACGTCTTTGGTTCTATGGCTAATGATGGAGATTAAGAGAAAAGTGACGATGCTAGATAAGGTTCGTCCATGGAGGTTTAAAAGGCAGCTTTTGGGGGGTGTTTTGACTGAGAATGAAGCTCGTCGGCAATGGAGGTCTTACGGCTGGTCTTGGCCAGTTTTCATGGCAGTGGATGAACAAACTGAAAGCACGAAGGAAAGGGGAGGCGTTGGTCTTCGAGTGTGTGCCTCCAGAAAAGGGTTCGGCGGCCGCTTAACCTCTGAAGAGAGAGACCGGTGAAGGATGAAATTTTTCTTTTGGGTTTAGAAGAAATCGCCTGATGTCCAGGAGGAGAAAAAAAGGCGTGTATTTGTTTTTGGATTTTTGTCTCTCATCTGTGTATTAGAGATGAGAGGGTGAGGAAGACCATAGGACCAAAGGGAAAACGGCGCTCATCAGGTCATCATCGATTAGGTCCCATCTTTAGGGTTATAGTGAGAGGGAGGTTGGGCCGGTCGGGTCGGGTAGGCAGGCGGGTTTTGAATGGATTTGAGGGAATTGGGCCATGAAAATTGGCCCAGTACGAATTTAGATCCAAAAATAGCCTTTTCTCCCCTTTTCCTTTCTTTATTAGGCTTTGCGCGATTAACCATTTGGACTCAAATCTTAATTTAAATCCCATTTTTTGGCTAGCCTATTTATTTATTTTATCTAATGATGGACTAATGCAACTAACTAATTAATTAACCTACGAATGCAATTTTTGATTTTGTTAGAAGATACATCTAACAATGTAATTAAATCCTAACAATGCGGTTTAAAATCTAGCATGCTATGAAATCAAGATTCGAACATTTTCTTAATGATTTTTCTGTAATCTTAAAATATTAAACATGCGTGAAATGCAACTAAATAAAGAGAAATTCCTAAAATTCATTAAATTTTATTTTTTATTATTTTAGGAGTAATTTCCATGCGGGGCAAAAATTGGGTGTTCACAGCTACCCCTCTTTGCTCGAGAACATGAAGAGTTTTTGGGAAAAGATAATGAGAAATTATGAGCAATTTTTTCCCGTTTGGTACTCCATTTGGAAGTATTTTGAAAAAGTTTGACCGAACCTTGTTTCAGAGGTTGCCTACATATCCTTGGCTATAAAGGAATCAGGTCAGTGTAGTTTTGGAAGTTTTGGTAGCTGGGACTACCGGAAAGTTGTGATTTCACTGCTGCTTGCTGAGCTCCTTATTACACCAAAATCAAAATGAAAAAGACTAAACTAAACCTATCAACTATGAGTTACAAGAGTCCTATCTATTAGTCTGCTGAAGCCTGATCTTGAATCTTGGCTGCTTTTATACATACTTGATCTGGATCTTGATGCTTGTTAGTTATAGGCGCTGGTTCAATCTTCTTCAGCATTTCGGATCAAGAAGGGACATGCACCGCTTGTGACTTCAGTCTTGCCTTGAGCGGTCCACATCTTTTCCGCTTATGTACTTTGTATTCAATCTTCTCTTTCCTCTTTTGTTTTATCATTTTGGATCGAAACTTCTTCTTTTGGTCGTCTCGAGTTCCAATGTCCTAAAAATGTAATCTGGACAAAAATCAAAACAAACGAACGGAATTTTCTGCCCCAGTTTTCACTAGGAAAATCTCGTGAGTTATTGTAAGAAAATCTACACTATTTTGTTATTGAAAGTGGTGAAAACCCGGGAGCAGTGCACCCGGAGTTATTGTAGACTAGGGAGTGGATACCATATATCTCCAAGTAAGCTCAACTAGGGGTTGGAGACCCTATGTTGCAAAATAAAATCAACTAGGGATTGTATGCCCTATGTTGGAAAAGAAATCAATTAGGGAATGTATACCCTTAATTGGCATCAACTAAGGAGCGCGTGCACCCATGTCGGGAAAAGAAAATCAATTTGTGAATGTATACCCTTAATTGGAAAAGAAAAACATCAATTAGGGAATGTATACCCTTAATTGGAAAAGCAGAACATCAATTAGGGAATGTATACCCTTAATTGGCAAAGGAAATATCAATTAGGAAATGTATACCCTTAATCGGAAAAAGAAACATCAATTAGGGAATGTATACCCTTAATTGACATCGACTAGAGAGCGTGTGCACCCATGTCGGGAAAAAAAAATCAATTAGGGAATGTATACCCTTAATTGGAAAAGGAAAACATCAATTAGGGAATGTATACCCTTAATTGGAAAAGTAAAACATCAATTAGGGAATGTATACCCTTAATTGGGAAAGGAAACGTCAATTAGGGAATGTATACCCTTAATTGGGAGAGAAAGCATCAATTAGGGAATGTATACCCTTAATGGGAAAAGTCATCAATTAGGGAATGTATACCCTTAATTGGCATCGATTAGGGAGCGTGTGCACCCATGTCGGGAAAGGAAAATCAATTAGGGAATGTATACCCTTAATTGGAAAGACAGAACATCAATTAGGGAATGTATACCCTTAATTGGAAAGACAGAACATCAATTAGGGAATGTATACCCTTAATTGGAAAGACAGAACATCAATTAGGGAATGTATACCCTTAATTGGAAAGACAGAACATCAATTAGGGAATGTATACCCTTAATTGGAAAGACAGAACATCAATTAGGGAATGTATACCCTTAATTGGAAAGACAGAACATCAATTAGGGAATGTATACCCTTAATTGGAAAGACAGAACATCAATTAGGGAATGTATACCCTTAATTGGAAAGACAGAACATCAATTAGGGAATGTATACCCTTAATTGGAAAGACAGAACATCAATTAGGGAATGTATACCCTTAATTGGAAAGACAGAACATCAATTAGGGAATGTATACCCTTAATTGGAAAGACAGAACATCAATTAGGGAATGTATACCCTTAATTGGAAAGACAGAACATCAATTAGGGAATGTATACCCTTAATTGGAAAGACAGAACATCAATTAGGGAATGTATACCCTTAATTGGAAAGACAGAACATCAATTAGGGAATGTATACCCTTAATTGGAAAGACAGAACATCAATTAGGGAATGTATACCCTTAATTGGAAAGACAGAACATCAATTAGGGAATGTATACCCTTAATTGGAAAGACAGAACATCAATTAGGGAATGTATACCCTTAATTGGAAAGACAGAACATCAATTAGGGAATGTATACCCTTAATTGGAAAGACAGAACATCAATTAGGGAATGTATACCCTTAATTGGAAAGACAGAACATCAATTAGGGAATGTATACCCTTAATTGGAAAGACAGAACATCAATTAGGGAATGTATACCCTTAATTGGAAAGACAGAACATCAATTAGGGAATGTATACCCTTAATTGGAAAGGAAATCATCAATTAGGGAATGTATACCCTTAATTGGCATCGATTAGGGAGCGTGTGCACCCATGTCGGGAAAAGAAAATCAATTAGGGAATGTATACCCTTAATTGGAAAAGGAAAACATCAATTAGGGAATGTATACCCTTAATTGGAAAAGTAAAACATCAATTAGGGAATGTATACCCTTAATTGGGAAAGATAGCAANTTTGGAGACCCTATACCACTTCATGTTTGAGCTATTTTCAACATTTTTTTTTTTGAATAAATGCGGGAAAGGATTTTGGAGAAAACTTCCTTTTTGGAGTTGTTGCAGAGCTGCTTCTAGCTCTTGCGCCTTTTCTTTTGGTCGCACCTGCTTTTGCATGGTTGCTTTTGAGTTGCACTTGTTTCACATTTTTAAACAAAGAACAGTTTGTTAGTTTGAAACGGTGGTTGGTTTTGCGGCCTTGATTGTTTCAAGTTGCTTGATCTCAGCCCCTTTGACGAAGATCTCAACTGTTTGCTTGTTTGCTGGTTGGGGATTGGGTTTCATCTCTAATCCCGGGGACCTTGGCTTTCCAGGTTTTACCATGGCGATCGGTAACGTAGGACCCAACATTTTGTTTTGCCTTTGTAGGCCTTTCACTTGCTTTCCTTTTGGGTTTCGAGAGTATCGGGGGAAGTTTTACCCCTCAAATTCTGCTGCAACGGTTAGTCGCGGGACTTAACCTTTCTAGCTTTATTTCGCCTTTATTTGCTTTTCATTTCTGACTTTTCTTCCAACTTTAACTTTAGGGCATTTGGAATATTTCGGGTTTTCAAACCTTGCCGAGAGGGTTAGCCACGTGGGACTCAACCTTTCACTTCATTCGCCTTTATAGGCACTTCAATTTGATTTTCTCCTTTCAAGGGTTTTTGAGTTTGAAACATCAGCCGCTATGGCCAGTCGAGATCGACTCGATGCCCCCTGACGAGGCTGGGTGCCTTTTGCATATTAGCCCGTGTCAAATGAGAGCCCTGTAAATCAGTCTTGCCATCCTTTCTTTGCCTTAGCTTAGGAACAAAGTTAGACCGAAAGGGATTCAAAAGAAAAATAAATGACAGAATGGACAATGAATTTAAACAAGAGGTGTCCCTTTCGGGGAAAGGAAAGAAAGACTTATCTGGAGTGCATGCGGGCTTCAATAAACATGACATGCCTTTTGGACTGGATGCTTGATCCGTGTAAACCGTCTGACTCTCAGAGATTCATCACAACTATTACCTCGAGATTGAGAAACCTTGCCCCGGAAACGTTTCCATGTCAGTGACCAATTATCCTCTTTTCGATTAATAGTGCCCTTTTCGGGTTTTCACCAGCTAACCTCTCTCATTTCTCTTCTTGCCATCGCCCTGTAGTGCCCTTTGCGAGTTTTCACTAATAAGACTCTCTCATTTTTAATTTCTCTACTCACCGTCGCCTTATGGTGCCCGTGTGAGTTTTCACCGATAAGACTCTCTCATTTTAATTTCTCTCATTTATTGTATGAGGTCCAGATAGATGTATCTTCCCATTCTGGCTTTTCTTTGCCGATCGATCGAAAGGACTTGAATAGGATTTGGGGTAAAAGAATTTGTATCGAATTACAACCTTGGAACTCTCAGGCGAATCATTGTCGAATCTCAACACTTGCCCCAGCTTAAACTCTTGGGGGAAATGTGGATTTTTATTTTATTGTGACTGAACCCCAGGGAGAGGCTGCCTACGTATCCTTTCGGAATCAAGTCAGACGTAGTTCAGGGAAACATTTTTGTTTTGGTTTTGGTTTTGATTTTTGTTTTGTTTTTGCCTCTTTTTTTTTGTTTTGTTTTCTCTTTCTTTTGCTTTCCTGGTTCTCTTTTTCTTTTCTTTTCATTTTTTTTGCTCTTTTTTTTTTTCTTTTTCTTTTTTCAACAACACTTTCACGTTCCAAAGAGGGTAATCAAAGGAAGGTAACCGTCTCAAAGGGTTGGCAAAAGGGGTAATAATGTTTGGGTAGCGAGAATGAAAGTCTTCGTTATCTCAATCGGAGAACATTTAATACTATATGGAGGATCAAACATAGTACCTTTTGACTACACCTGTGTTGACAGTTGTTTCTGGGGACATTTCTTCGAGCCCCAAGTACAACGCACTCTTTTGGCAGTACTCTTGTTGCAATGCATGGACCTTTCCAATTTGAACCAATTTTTCTTTAGTTGTTCCGATTCAATGTTTTATTTCCTTGACCTAACTTCATTTGTATTCCGATCATTTACTCATTATTTTGAGGTCTGACAACGCTTTGGGATCTTTTGACTGCATCTGCATTGACAGTTATTTCAGGGGCATTTCCTTCGATGTACCCCAAGTATAAACACACTCTTTTGGCAATACTCTCGTAGTAATGTATGGACCTTTTCCAATCTGAACCAATTTCCTTTGGTTATCCTGATTTTTTTATTTCGTTGATCTAACTTCATTTGCATTCTGATTCTTAATTCATTATTTCGAAGTCTGACATCATTTTAAGATCTGGGCATGAAGTCCGCAAGCATGTCATGTTATTGAAATCTGCATTTAACAGAACTAAAAGTAGAATAAGAAAAGAGATATTCCTGGAGAAAAATGAAATATTAATTCCATTTGATTTGATTTTTCTTTCTTTTTGATTGATTTTTTTTTTTGAAATTTAAAGATAGAAGGGTTTACACGGAAAGTAAGACAATAAAGTAAAATATCCGGATCACGCCCTGAGATAATCCAGACGCAGAAAGGATAGCAAGACTGGCTACCGAGACTCCCGTCTGATGGGGGGAACTTTCAGGCTTGGCAACCGTTTTTTGGCTTTTCTTCTGTCTCGGCAATGGATGCAATAGCCTTCAGTGCCGTATCAAATTTATCATCCTCACAAATCATTCTGACTACTAGCCCAGTGTGAGAAAGTAGGGAATTGTTCATCATATTAGGGTCTTCTTCATCCCTAAACATTATTACCTGGACCTCGATGAGATCTTCAACTGCTCTTTTAAGAGTCCAACAGTCTTCAGTATCATGCCCCACTGCTCCAGAGTGGTATTCACGTCTAGCATCAGCCCGGTGAGAGGGGGACTCGGGGTTCGGCCGATTTGGGGCCACTGGTTGTAGCAGACCTAGCATGATTAGCTTTTGGAACAAGCTAGAGTATGATTCACCAATAGGGGTGAACTGATTCTGTTTGAAAGGCTCTCTTTGGCGAGGATTGTATTATGAAACATTTGATTGGGGATTATATGGAGCTTGGTAAGGATGGGCATTTCTGGGAAGTGGAGCTCGATTTTGGGTATAATGATATGGTTGCGTATAAGATTGCACATTCATCACCGCATAGGGAGGTGGTGCCACGGCATAATCAGCATCTTGATGGAGATAATAGTGTTGTGGGACTTTAGGAAGCATATATGATTGGTTGAATTCCATGTGGGCCCCCTTCGAGCTCGAAACCATCATGGCTCCATCTTCTATCTCGTTTCTGCCTATCAAACCCCCCCGGACCATTCTGAACATCTTGTGATGCAGCCTTAAAAGCAGTTTGACTCAAAATTCGGCCCTTTTCTAAACCACTTTCGACCATCTCCCCAATTTTGATAGCTTCAACAAACGGTCTACCCATAGCATACATCATGTTCTGGAAGTAGTCAGCCTCTTGGGCCTGTAGGAAGACCGTAACCATTTCTGTTTAGTCTATGGGAGGCTTTACCCTGGCAGGTTGCTCATGCCATTTGACAGCATATTCGCGGAAGCTTTCCGCAGTTTTCTTTTTCAAATTGGACAAAGAATTCATGTTGGGAGCAATGTCCACATTATATTGGAACTAGCGGACAAAGTCTCGAGCCATATCGTCCCACACATGCCAATGGACAATATCTTGATCCATATACCATTCAGAAGCGATCACAGTGAGGCTTTCTCCAAAGTAGGTCATTAGTAACTCATCTTTTCCACCAGCATCCCTCAGCTGGTTACAATATCGTTTCAAGTGAGTTATCGGGTCCCCGTGCCTGTCATATTTTTCAAACTTTGGCGTTTTGCAACCAACCGGCAGGTGAACATGTGGGAACATGCATAAATCGGAGTAGGAGAGACTCTTCTTACCACTCAAACCCTGTATGTTCTTTAAGCTTTGCTCTAGGCTTCTCATCTTTTGAGTCATTTCTTCCTGCTCGGGATTTCTCATTGTTCTTTCCTGACCCATGGGAGACTCATATTGCGGGTGTTGGGAGTAAGAGTTTTGCTTGGGCACTGTTGGATGTGTCGTAGTAGAGATTGGTGGTACATCGAACATTGTTGGCGGTTCTCTTGAATCCAGCGCCTGGGGGTGATCCACAAAAGGCATTCTGGGGCCATTAGATGGCATTAGAGGGTGCCCACATAGGATGAGTGGGTTGGGCACGAGGATGTTGGAAAGCCCATATGAACCGGGAATCAACTCAGTAAAACCATGGATTACACTTGGTGGTTCCCTACCGTTAGACCAGGCGTTCCACATTTCCAACATGCGACGACACAACATTCTATTTTCTTCAGCAGTTGCTGATTCTGGCTGCAGAATAGCCGATGACGGGCTGTCCTCAGGACCGATGATTGGCAGATTACCGACAGAGGCCATCTCTACCTTTGGACCTTGTGAAGGATGGGAAACCAGACTACCAACAAAACCAACTACCAGAACCTGGCTAATTTGCACACCAAACAACCTTGTTAGTTTTGAGACATTTAACATATAGGAAATCGCATATTGGGATGCAATGCACCTAACAATTAAACTCTTCTACAATGTGTTTGAATGGTTGCATGTTTCATCCCGGCCTTTAAATGTCCCTTTCAAATTTTATCTCTCCCTTTTTTCTTTTTTTAAAATTTTCCATATCTCAATTTCTTTTTCTTTTTCTTTCGTTATTTTCGCTCTTTGTTTTTCTCTGTTATTTTGTCACTCTCTTTTTTTTGCTCTATTTTCACTTATTTTCTTTATTTTTCACTCAATTTTTCTTTTCTTCGTCTTTTTATTTTTTTCCAACTCACTTTATTTATGGCTATGATCGAATCCGATGTGGATTGCCTACGTATCATGACGCCGCATGAATCAGATCTTGTGTAGTTCGGAAAGATTGAGAATGGAGTAAATAAAGATAATACTTTTTTTTTAATTTTGTTTATTTTATTTTTTGAATTTTTGAAAGAGATGCTTTAAAAGAAGAAAGAACAATATTTTTGGCTCCTTTTTTTTCTTTTTTATTTACTTTTATAAAACTCATACACATTTTTTGAATTTTTGAGGGTCAAATTGGGTTAAAGGACTCAGAAATTTACATGTCACACCACAAACTCAATATTTGGAGCTCTGTTAGCATATATACATATACGAAGATAGGAAAAACTGACACTTCCCAAGGACAAAGCTAAAGAGCATAATTTCATAACTCTGGATCGGATTTGCAAATTAAAAATTAAATTACAAATAAGTAGCACTCCAACTTGAGAATTAAAAGGGAAAGATGGATTATGTAGACATAAATAGCTCTCCAACTTGGAAAATTAGTGACAAACATTTGGAATAGCACATCATCTTCAACTATGCAGAAGGAAACCTACTCTATCTGCCACATATTCTACAAATAACTTATCTTAAGAATTCCTCACAATACTATCTCACTATTGGTCTAGGAAGGTCCTCACGTTGCTATCAAAATTCTCATGTGGCAGTCTCCTCCATCAAAGCGAAAAATTTACCAAGACATAAAACACACGACTGGAACCCATGCTTTTGCATAGGAAGACAAGCTTATCATTGAACAAAAACCAGAATACATTTAAGCTTTGTGTATGTATCCTTAGAATCCTAAAGCTTAATTAAGTTCACATTGAAATGCCTCTACTTATATTTTGTCTTATATGTACTACTGTACCAACTTCTTTTCCCTATCTTTCCACCGAACCTATATGAACAAGATCTATTTTGAGAGAATACTGAAGAATTTGAACTTCCACTGAAGATATTCAAATAAAATATTATTAATTATGTTGACATATGAAGTTCATATCAATTCATTGTGGTCAGGGGGAAAGCATGATAAAATATTGTTAAAGGTCATCCTCTTACGTCTTTCTTTCACAAGATATAGTGTGAACCCTATATAATAGTAATTGATTTCATATTATTAGTGGATAGTACCAAGAAGCAATAAACTTACCTATTGAATATTGGTATGTATGCATTTTTTATGTCTCTTGCTTTAGGATTCTAAGGATATTCTAATTAATTCAAGACTAAAAAAACAGAAAGAACGCTTGAAAACATCCATCTCATTGCCAATCATGACTTTTAGCTTTCTTTCTTTTTGTCAAATAGCAAGTTGACGGAGTATGTGTTGCCTTTCTGTGCAGCAACTTCCACACGATTTGCACCAATCTTGTCCATAACAGTTGTTGGCATTACTGCACCAAATACATAACATCAAGCACAGGATAAACAAAAGATTCAACAATTGCAGTGAGTACTTAAAAGTTTTTGTTTGAACTGTTGTTGCCACTTCTTCTAAATTTGCAACTCTATTTTTGGAAGCTACAGAGAAATAAAAATAAAATGCCTAAATGTGCTTCTTCTGAGTAGAACTGAATGGAGACTCTCAACTCGTGGCTTGCAATATGTTCATATGGAATTCCCTCGAAGTCTACAGTTGCTGAGTAATCACATAATAACTCAAACTCAAAGGAAAAATCCAAGCCACCTACCAGAACTTAAGACATCAAAATATCCACTGATACAAAACAAAAGGGGCTCCATAAGTTAATGAATCACGGAAAATTCAGTACACTTCCCTTCAGAAGTTTGGATCCTCAGCATTTTCTTCAGCAGCTTTAAGAGCATAGCCAACCATCTTTGAGAAGGCAGTTGATGCCGAAGAACCACCTCAGGCGGAATCTGCTCATTCTTCAGTTAGCAACTCGAATTATCTTGGTAAGAAACTGCAAACTTGATAAAACTAATGGCAGAAATATGCATCAAAGATAAACTGTGCCAAACATATGCAACATCTAGAAATTTAAAAACAGATTAAGCAGACTCCTTCCACATCTCAAGTGGCTCGAGCCTAACTTGTTTAATGCTCAATATCTTGCCATTCAAAATCTGCAAGGATGTAGCTTTCTAGAGTAAATGGCGATGCCCCATTAACGACAATTCAGTTAGTTTGGGTTAACCTTCTCGTTACGTTTATTGGAGGGCCAACTTTGCTTATTACTCAAAAGACCACAAGAATAACTAAGGGACGAACTATCTATCAAACCGCGAAAGTTACCAAGGCCATGTGGAGAAACATCCTATTTCAAACTTCTTATCAGACTGGTATTTTTGTATTCCTTCAACAGAGGAAGTGCAATTCTGTACATCACTCTAAAAGTTACTAAAACTGTAGTCTTTAACGGATTCACTTTGTGCCAGCTTTCTAACATGTTCAGTGCAAAGGAGTTGGAACAGAAGAACTTTTTCAAGGGACTTGGCCAAAATTACTGGTTTTGGGCAGTGTATTGCCTCATTGAAAAGAGAATATGTTAATCAGCATTATATTCTATTGATTCACTATAAAGCTTATTTCTTATTTCCCACTTCTATCTAACAGATCATCCAGGACCATTCAGGAGAATAATAATAAACTGAAAATACATGATGAAGCAGGTAAGTGGATGCAATATGCAACCTAAGAATCGAACCAGTTACCTGTAATCAATGCACGCTACTATAATATCATGTTTTGGTAATTTCTTTCCTAAGAGATAACCTCTCAAGTCCCAGATACAGAGACATATAAGATGAGGTGAAGCAAGGTTGTTCTTTCCATTAAGATGATTAAGAAAATTAATATGAATGGTAGAAGTTAATATTGATGTAACAGATCCCTTACTAATGGATTTATGATGGACAAAGCTATTTATTAACAACATTAATTGCACTATCAAAATTGACAACCAACAATGTTGAATTGTCAATTTGCCAGTAGTAGTCGATGGATGGCAGTCTTTACCAAGCAGAATACATCTTTAACATGATAGCAACCTTTTAGTAATGACCTGCACATTAGCAGGTTGGTTTGCTAACAATTCCCTGAGAGAATATTGACACGTGAATGTCTGGCAAATAACAAATCTACCTCTGTTTGGATACTTTATCCAAAGAGATGATTAAACTGAAACAATAAGCAGTCTCGTGGAGGTACGCCCTCCATTTTCTAATTTTGAGGTGGGTTCATATATCTTAATTGTATTTCACCTACATATCACTAAAATAGTTACGAAACATGCTTACAGTGAAAGATGAACATAAAAACAGCGAAACCCTTGTAAATTAGCATTATTTTTTACAATATTCAAATATTTGTTTCACAAAGTTTTGACCTTTAAACAGTAAAAACAATATGAAATAAAGAAACAAAATATGAATCTTGATCTCACGAGCTGAATCTATATCTTCCTTTCTGTGAGTTGGTTTCCAAGAATTCACAAAGTTGAAGAAACCAAAAGAATATTTTCTCATCTATCCTAGAGAAACAAAAACCAATAACGAGCCTCTATAGGTTCTCCTTTTTTTTGGGGGGGAAACATATTCTCGGGTTGTAAAACTTTTTTTTTATCTTTATTTGTTTGGAATTTCCTAAGAAAATACCCTTAAAGGAGGAATTAAAAGAAAATATTTTTTTGGATTTTTTTTTTAATATTGGGGGCCGGAAACGATAAGGTTTGCCTACATATCTCACATTCGATGAGAATCAGACCCGCGTAGTTCGGTCAGTTTTGACGGAACCGATGGAACATGACTTTTGAGAATATTCATTTATTTCTTTTTTTTCTTAGACAAAGTTTCAAATTTCGAATACCTACCTCTCACTCTTTTTTTCGATTTTCTTTCCTATTCTAGAAGCCGGTCAACATGCATGCCGAAAGAAACAGATGTCAAGTAGCACATAAGATGCATCAGGATGGTCCTTTATTTCGGGTTCATTTGTCCTAGACGGACCCAACCCCTGTGTTGAGTCCCCTACGTCAAATGCACGTGATGCAAACAACGCACTTACTAGGGATACGACATGAGGTTATGTTATACTAGGTTTATATCTTGGGGTTTTGTTCTAGACAAGGCTTACCCGAGCGGACAGCTCGAGCCGAGGTCGGGGCAGCGTACCGGGAATACAGAAGCTTCACCGGCTTTGCAACTTGTCTGTACCTCGTTCTAAAATTTGGATGACTCTAACAGAAAAGAAATCACACGAAGTGCACACTTCCTAGATGATTTAGAAGACTCAGAGAGAAGGGTTTCGGCACAATTTTATACGCAGTTCAGATAATAACAAAGCGGTAAAAAGTGGCATTTAGCACATTAGGTTCAAACACGTAAAATCAGATAATGAAAGCCAAAACATAACAGTTATATAAGCTCGAATTCTTGAACCCTGAATGTCACGACCCAAATCCTAATTTAGGTCGCGATGGCGCCCAACAGCGGGGTTAGGCAAGCCAATATGAATTACACTCGGTGTAACCCTTCCCATGTGATTAAACAAGTCAATATTTACCAGTTTTAAACAATTTAAACATGATAATAGATTGATATAAAAATAAAATCATAATAATATATGGACAAAATAAAACATATGTACGGATATACAGCCCAAAACCCAAAATATGCACTACGTGTGTGCCAGGAACTAGTGTCAACAATGTCACGGGCAACTAGCGAAATATACAAGATACATATATATACAAATCCACAGTATGGATGAAATAGACGAGGAAAATAACAAAGGAACTTCAGGGTGCTGCTAGGAGGACGCCAGGAAGAGCAGCTCACCGTGAAGTCTAATCACACAAATCAGTATCTAGCACCGGCATGATAATCAGATGTACCAGCCTCCGAACTTGTACAATCAAGTACGGAAGAAGAAGAAGTGCAGCATAAGTACATAAATAAATATGTACCCAGTGAGTATCACGTCTAAACTCGAAGGAGTAGTGACGAGAGGTCGATTAGATACTCACTAAGGTCCAGCAATATAATATAAAAAGAGATGTGGCTAAAAACAGTAGGCATGTGAAGCAGAAATCAACAAGTACATAAGCAAATAATGTAATCCAAGTAACAACTGAAAATGACCTGCAAGTGCCAAATCTCCATTTACACAATACCTGTCAATCCCACTATGTGCGACTCAGCCTCAAGTGATAATACAATACCAGAGCAAGACAACCAACCGGAGTCGTAAGGGTGGTCATAAGGACTGAGGTCATAAGCTACCCACGATCGTGAATCATACCTGCGACTCGTATGCTGACTCGATAGTGATAAGCTCCCCACGATCGCGAATCTTACTTACGACTCATGTGCTGACTCGATAATGATAAGCTACCCACGATCACGAATCTTACCTGCGAGTCGTGTGCTGACTCGATAATGATAAGCTCCCCACGATCGCGAATCTTACCTGCGGCTCGTGTGCTGACTCGATAATGATAAGCTACCCACGATCGCGAATCTTACTTGCGACTCGTGTGCTGACTCGATAATGATAAGCTCCCCACGATCGCGAATCTTACCTGCGACTCGCGTGCTAACTCGATAATGATAAGCTACCCACGATCGCAAATCTTACCTGCGACTCATGTGTTGACTCGATAATGATAAATGCATATATATATATATATATAGGTTTATATGGGTACCGACTCAACAGTGAACCCGACAGGACCGTGCCAATACGACTGTAGCCAACTGGGATTGAAATCATAATATTTCACCTCTCCATGTCATCTCAACAACAATCACAACTTACAATACATACAAGGTACAAATAAGGCACATAGAGGCATGCTCGTGAGTCCTAAAGCTACCCGACATAGCAATATAGTCGCCACGTACGAACTCTCGTCACTCGGTACGTACGCGGCCCCCCAGAACATGTATACATAAAAAATAAGGAACCTATGGGGACATTTTCCCCTTACGAGGTTGGAAAGGAGACTCACCTCGTGACGAAATCACTCCTCGAATCAAGGATGCGCCCGCAATCTCCGAAGTCTACCCTCGACAGCTCACAACTAGCCAAATATAGCGTAATTGAATCAATTTAAGTTCAAAGAAGAAGAATCAACCAATAAACCCAAAATTAGGCATTCTTGAAGGATTTTGGAATTTCAACCTCGGGCCCACGCGCTCGGATTTCGAAAATTCTCAAAGGAATCACTTACCCGAAGCCTAAGGATCATGATTATGTGATTTACACTTGAATTCATAACAAGAATTGGATAGTTCACCAAATTCCCCAAATTCCCATTTACTACTCAAAACCTAGATTTTTCAAAGATTTAGTAGTTAATTCCCTTGACAATTCATGAATTAAAGTAGTAGAATATAGTGAAATTACTTACCTTTGGAGGACTTGGTCGTGGGCACGTTTCCCCCAAGCTTGAGAGCTATTTAATGGAGGTTGAGTGAGAAAAAGATGAAGGAAATCCGTCTTTTGGCATTTAAATACAGGCTGCCTACAGGGGTTTCCGCACCTGCGACCCTGGGACTGCACCTGCGAGGAAATGGCCGCACCTGCTGGAAATGGCCGGGGGAGCTGGGTTCGCACCTGCGGAGTTGGGAGCCGCACCTGCGGTCCCGCTCCTGCGAAAAAGGTCCGCACCTGCGGAAGTTGCGCACATGCGAGGCTGGGACCGCAGGAGCAGTCCCGCACCTGCGGCTGGGCAACCGCACCTGCGGTCACACCAGCTACAACTACACCAACAGTGATTTTAGCTGATTTTTGGCCTCGTGCGGGGTCCGGGAGGCACCTGGGTCCACCCGATCCCCCGTCCAAATATACCAACAAGTCCCAAATCATTGTACGAACTTGCTCGATCCCACAGAACACTCAAAACAACGCTAAAACTAAAAATCACATCCCAAAACCCCTGAATTCATAACTTAAGACTTTCAAACTCTAGACTTCTAAAATGATGCGCCGAACTGACCTATACAACTCGGAATGACTTCAAATTTTGCGGACAAGTCATAAATGACATATAGGAGCTATTCCCAGGCCCGAAATTCCATTCGGACCCCGATAGCATAAAATCACGTCCCAAACCAAATTTCATACATAAGGATATCCTAATTTCCATTTCGGGTGCCGAAATGCTCCTGGGTCATCGAAAACCCGAGCCGAACATATGCCCTAGCTCGAAATCATCATACGGAGCTAGTGGAGCTGTCAAAACCTGATTTCGAGGTCGTTTTCTCAAAATGTTGACCGAAGTCAAACTTGGCCAAATAGGCCAACCTTAAAGAACCATGTGTTCCTAAATCACTCAAACCATTTCCGAATCCTGATCCATCCGAACCCGCGAGTCATAAAGCACGAATAGACGCTATGGAAGGTTTCATTTAAGGGAACGGGATCCTAATACGCAAAACGACCGGTAGGGTCGTTACATTCTCCCCCTATTAAACAAACGTTCGTCCTCGAACGGGTCTAGAATCGTACATGGAGTGCTGAATAGCTGTGGATATCTGCTCCGTATGTCCTCCTCGGACTCCCAAGTCGCCTCCTCAACTGGTTGGCCCCTCCACCGAACCTTAATTGCAGAAACTGACTTGGACCTCAACTGGCAGTCATGTCTATCAAAAATAGCTACTGGCTCCTTCTTGTAGCCCAACTTCTCATCTAACTGAATCGTGTTATAATCAACTACGTGGGAGAAGTCGGCGTGATACCTCCGAAGCATGGATACGTGGAATATCGGGTGAAATCCTGATAAGGCTGGAGGTAAAGCAAGCTCATAAGCGACCTCTTCGACTCGCCTCAACACCTTGAATGGGCCTATAAACCTGGGGCTCGGCTTGCCCTTCTTCCCAAATCTCATGATACCCTTCATCGGCGAAACCTTCAGCATAACCTTATCTCCCTCCATAAATGCTACATCACGCGCCCGCTGATCTGCGTAACTCTTCTATTTGGACTGAGCTGTGCGGAGTCTCTCCTGAATGACCCTCACCCTATCCAAAGCATCTCTCACCAGATCTGTGCCATATAGCTTGGCCTCGCCAGGATCAAACTACCCGATAGGAGAACGACATCGTCGACCATATAAAGCCTCGAATGGAGCCATCTCGATGCTGGACTGATAACTGTTATTGTATGCAAACTCCGCCAAAGGCAAGAATTGGTCCCATTGACCGCCAAAATCAATCACACAAGCCCTGAGCATATCCTCCAAAATCTGAACTGTACGCTCTTACTGGCCATCAGTCTGAAGGTGAAATGCTGAACTGAGGTCTATCTGAGTGCCCAACTCGCTGTGCAAAGCCCTCCAGAAGTGCGAAGTGAACTGGGGATCCCGATCTGATATAATAGACACCAACACACCATGCAACCGGACTATCTCTCGAATATAAATCTGAGCCAGCCTCTCTGTAGTGTAAGTGGTAGCCACAGGAATGAAATGCGCCGATTTGGTCAATCTATCCACAATGACCCAAACCGCGTCAACCTTCCGCAAAGTCCGAGGCAACCCAACCACAAAGTCCATAGTGATGCGCTCCCATTTCCACTCAGGAATGGGCATCTGCTGAAATAAGCCTCCTGGCCTCTAGTGCTCGTACTTGACCTGCTGACAATTGAGGCACATAGCCACATACTGCACTATATCCTTCTTTATCCGCCTCTACCGGTAATGTTGCTTCAAATCACGATACATCTTCGTTGCTCCTGGGTGAACAGAATACCGAGAATTTTGCGCTTCTTCTAGAATCCTCTCCCTCAGGCCATCAATATCAAGAACACACAATTGGCCTTGGAGTCTCAGAACACCATCCTCGCCCAAGGTAACCTCCTTGGCCCTACCCTGGACCACCGTATCCCAAAGCTCTGCAAGACGTGGATCGTCAAACTGTCGAGCCTTAATCTCTCCCAACAATGAAGACTGAGCAACTACATGAGCCAAAACTCGACGAGGCTCCGAAAGGTCCAATCTCACAAGGCGATTGGCCAAGGACTGAATGTCCAAGGCTAAAGGTCTCTCCTCAGCTGCCACGTAGGCCAAGCTACCCATACTCACTGCCCTCCTGCTCAAAGCATCTGCTACTACATTCGTCTTGCCCGGGTGATACAAAATAGTGAAATCATAGTCTTTTAACAACTCAAGCCATCTCCGCTGCCTCAAATTAAGGTCCCTCTGCTTAAACAAATGTTGCAAACTGCGGTGGTCAATGTACACCTCACATGACACACCATACAAATAGTGCCGCCAAATCTTCAAAGCATGAACAATCGCCGCCAACTCTAAGTCGTGCACAGGATAATTCTTTTCATGAACCTTCAGCTGGCGCGAAGCATAAGCAATAACCCTGCCATCTTGCATCAACACACATCCTAACCTGACGCGTGAAGCATCGCAATATACAGTATACATCCCAGACTCATAAGGTAATGATAGAACTGGTGCTGAGGTCAATGCTGACTTGAGCTTCTGAAAGCTCGCCTCACACTCGTCGGACCATCGAAACTGGGCATTATTCTGAGTCAATCTAGTCAATGGAGCTGCAATAGAGGAGAATCCCTCCACAAACCGCCGATAATAGCCTGCTAGACCCAGAAAACTCCTGATCTCTGAAGCTGAAGTAGGACGCGGCCAACTCTGAATGACCTCAATATTCTGCAGATCAACCTTGATACCCTCTCCGGATACCACATGCCCCAAGAATGCTACAGACTCTAACCAGAACTCGCACTTGGAGAACTTAGCATATAGTTTCTGCTCTCGCAAGGTCTGAAGCACAACTCTCAAATGTTGCTCGTGCTCACCAAGGCTCCGTGAGTATATCAATATATCATCAATGAAGACAATAACGAAGGAGTCGATAAACGGCATGAACACCCTATTCATCAAGTCCATAAATGTTGTTGGGGAATTAGTCAAGCCGAAGGACATCACTAGAAACTCATAATGGTCGTATCTGGTGCGAAATGCAGTCTTTGGAAAATCAGAAGCCCGAATCTTCAACTGGTGATAACCCGATCTCAGATCAATCTCAGAAAACACCCGAGCACCCTGCAACTGGTCAAACAAATCATCAATGCGTGGCAGAGGATACTTGTTCTTGACGGTCACCTTATTCAACTGACGATAGTCATGCACATCCGCATAGACCTATCCTTCTTCTTCACAAATAAGACCGGAGCACCCCACGGTGACACACTCGGCCTGATGAACCCCTTGGCCAACAGCTTCTCAAGCTGCTCCTTCAACTCCTTTAGATCCTTAGGAGCCATACGATAAGGGGGAATGGAAATAGGTTGAGTATCTAGAGCCAAATCAATACAGAAGTTTATATCTCAATCTGGAGGCATGCCTGGAAGATCTGAAGCAAACACATCTGGGAACTCTCGAACAACAGGCACTGAATCAATGGTAGGAGACTCGGCGGTGGTGTCCTGCACAAAAGCAAGGTAAGCTAAGCAACCCTTCTCGACCATGTGCCGGGCCTTCATGTAGGAAATGACCCGCCTGAATGCACTAACTAAAGAACCCCTCCATTCTAACCTCGGCGACTCAGGCATGGCCAATGTAACTGTCTCGGCATGGAAATCCAACACAACATGATAAGTAGATAGCCAATCCATGCCCAAAATAACCTTGAAATCAACCATATCGAGCAGTAACAGGTAGGCTCTGGTCTCAAGCCCACAGAATGTAATCACACAAGATCGGTAGACCCGATCTACTACCACAGAATCACCCACATGAGTGGACACATCCAAAGGAGAACCCAAGGACTCACGAGGAACACCCAGAAAAATGAGCAAATAATGCGGAAACATATGAGTATGTAGTTCCTAGATCAAATAACACTGAAGCCTCCCTACCACAGACTGAAATAATACCTGTAATCACGGCGTCTGAGGCCACTGCGTCTGCTCTGGTCGGAATAGCATAGAATCTGGCTATAGCACCTGAAGACTGAGCTCCCCCAGAACGAGCTGGAGCTGGCTGACCCCCTCCTGACTGGCCTCCCCCTCTAGGACGGCCCCTGTCAACCTGACCCCCACCCCTGGGTGGTCGAACTGCTGGTGCTAAAATCATAGGCTGGTGACTCTGGTGTACGGCCTTGCCCCGATAATGGGGGCAATCCCTCCTCACGTGGCCTAAGTGCCCACACACGTAGCATCTCAATTGTGACATATCCTGCTGTCCTGTGGAGTAAGAGTCCCGAATGGCCAGAGTGCGATGAGAATCATCTGACACAGCACTGAAATAGAAACCGGAGGATCTCTGACGGCTGGAGTAACCACTGGATGAACTGTGGATGGCTAGAGGACGGTAGGAGCTCTGGCATGGCGCTGAACAGGCCTCGCTGGAACACCCCTAGGAGGTAGTAGAGGTGCTGTATATGAAGGCCTGTTGGACTGACCGCCTCCGAACTGACCCCAGCCCCTAGCTGGAGCGCCCCTGAAATCACTTGAGAATCTGGCCCTCTTGTCCTGCTGACCCTGCAGACCCTGCTCCCTTCTCCTTGTCGGTATCCCTCAATCCGTCGAGCTATCTCGACTACAAGCTGATACGGGGTACCCATATCTACCTCTCTGGCCATAGAGGTCCTAATACATGGATGTAAGCCTACAACGAACCGATGCACCCTCTCGGCATCAGTGGGCAATATCATGAGAGCATGACGGGATAACTTTGAAAACCTCTCCTCATAATTAGTCGCGGACATCTGCCCCTGCTCTAACTGCTCAAACTGACCTCGAAGCTCCTCTGTCTCAGAAGGCGAAATGTATCTATCCAGAAATAGCTGAGTAAACTGACTCCACGTGACATGAGATGAATCCGCTGTCCTGCTAAGAACATACGACTGTCACCAGCGGCGAGCCCGACCCTCAAGTTGAAATGTAGTGAAGTCTACCCCATGCGACTCCAATATCCTCATATTGTGTAGTCTGTCCCTGCACCTGTCAAATCCTGAGCATCCTCGCCCCGCTCGCCCCCGAAGACTGGAGGGCGAAGTCGGTCCATCTATATAGCATCTTCTGCTGGTCTCCCTCTGCAACTGGTCTGGGATCTGGCTGTGCTACTATAGACTGAACTCCACCCACGGGTGGTATACCCGGAGTGTGATGTGTTGGTACCTGCCTGGTGGCTTGAGCGGTAGGGGTTTGAACTCCCCCTCCCGCCTGAGAAGTGGCAGGATCTGCTGGAAGTACGCTTGCCTGGGACATGGTGTCCATGAATCTCAACATGCGGCCCATGACCTCCTGGAAGCCTGGTGCCGTCATAAAGTCCGCTGGAACAGGAGAAACGGGAGGCAACTCATCCCATTCCTCGATAATAGGATCCTCAAGTGGTGCCACTGGTACAGCTCTAGGACGCCCTTGTCCCCTGCCTCGAGCAGGTGCCCTACCCCTGACCCTACCACGGCCTCGAGCGGCGGGGGTAGCAGCCTCTCCCGGATCAGGAACATGAGAAGTACGCGTCCTCACCATCTGTGAGAGAGTAGAAGATCAAATTTGAGTACATCATCGGTTGCATGATAGGATATGAACAAAGAGGAGTTTCTTAACACCCTATAGCCTCCTAAAGATAAGTACAAACATCTCTGTACCGATCCGCAAGACTCTACTGGGTCTGCCCGTGACTCATGAGACTACGTGAACCTAAGGCTCTGATACCATGTTGTCACGACCCAAATCCTAATTTAGGTCGCGATGGCGCCCAACAGCGGGGTTAGGCAAGCCAATATGAATTACACTCGGTGTAACCCTTCCCATGTGATTAAACAAGTCAATATTTACCAGTTTTAAATAATTTAAACATGATAATAGCTTGATATGAAAATAAAATCATAACAATATATGGCCAAAATAAAACATATGTACGGATATACAGCCCAAAACCTAAAATATGCACTACGTGTGTGCCAGGAACTAGTGTCACGAGTGTCACGGGCAACTAGCGGAATATACAAGATACATATATATACAAATCCACAGTCTGGATGAAATAGACGGGAAAAATAACAAAGGAACTTCAGGGTGCTGCTAGGAGGACGCCAGGAAGAGCAGCTCACTGTGAAGTCTAATCACACAAATCAGTATCTAACACCGACCTGATAATCAGATGTACCAGCCTTCGGACCTGTACAATCAAGTACAGAAGAAGAAGTGCAGCATGAGTACATAAATAAATATGTACCCAGTGAGTATCACGTCTAAACTCGAAGGAGTAGTGACGAGAGGTAGACTAGATACTCACTAAGGTCCAGCAATATAATATAAAAAGAGATGTGGCTAAAAACAGTAAGCATGTGAAGCAGAAATCAACAAGTACATAAGCAAATAATGTAATCCAAGTAATAACTGAAAATGACCTGCAAGTGCCAAACCTCCATTTACACAATACATGTCAATCCCACTATGTGCGACTCAGACTCAAGTGATAATACAATACCATAGCAAGACAACCGACCGGAGTCGTAAGGGTGGTCATAAGGACTGAGGTCATACGCTACCCACGATCGCAAATCATACATGCGACTCGTATGCTAACTCGATAATGATAAGCTCCCCACGATCATGAATCTTACCTGCGACTCGTGTGCTGACTCGATAATGATAAGCTACCCACGATCGCGAATCTTAACTGCGAGTCGTGTGCTGACTCGATAATGATAAGCTCCCCACGATCGTGAATCTTACCTGCAACTCGTGTGCTGACTCGATAATGATAAGCTACCCACGATCGCGAATCTTACCTGCGACTCGTGTGCTGACTCGATAATGATAAGCTCCCCACGATCGCGAATCTTACTTGCGACTCATGTGCTAACTCGATAATGATAAGCTACCCACGATCACGAATCTTACCTGCGACTCGTGTGTTGACTCGATAATGATAAATGCATATTTATATTTATATATATATATATATATATATAAGTTTATATGTGTACCGACTCAACAGTGAACCCGACAGGACCGTGCCAATACGACTATAGCCAACTGGGATTGAAATCATAATATTTAACCTCTCCATGTCATCTCAACAACAATCACAACTTACAATACATACAAGGTACAAATAAGGCACATAGAGGCATGCTCGTGAGTCCTAAAGCTACCCAACATAGCAATATAGTCGCCACGTACGGACTCACACTTGGTACGTACGCGACCCCCCACAACATGTATACATAACAAATAAGGAACCTACGGGGACATTTCCCCCTTAAGAGGTTGGAAAGGAGACTCACCTCGTGACGAAATCACTCCTCGAATCAAGGATGCGCCCGCAATCTCCGAAGTCTACCCTTGACGGCTCACAACTAGCCAAATATAGCGTAATTGAATCAATTTAAGTTCAAAGAAGAAGAATCAACCAATAAACCCAAAATTAGGCATTCTTGAAGGATTTGGAATTTCAACCCCGGGCCCACACGCTCGGATTTCGAAAATTCTCGAAGGAATCACTTACCCGAAGCCTAAGGATCATGATTGGTGATGTACACTTGAATTCATAACAAGAATTGGATAGTTCACCAAATTCCCATTTACTACTCAAAGTCTAGATTTTTCAAAGATTTATTAGTTAATTCCCTTGATAATTCATGAATTAAACTAGTAGAATATAGTGAAATTACTTACCTTTGGAGGACTTGGTCGTGGGCACGTTTTCCCCAAGCTTGAGAGCTCTTTAATGGAGGTTGAGTGAGAAAAAGATGAAGGAAATCCGTGTTTTGGCATTTAAATACAGGCTGCCTACAGGGGTTTCCGCACCTGCGACCCTGGGACCGCACCTGCGAGAAAATGGCCGCACCTGCGGGAAACGGCCGGGGGAGCTGGGTTCGCACCTGCGGAGTTGGGGGCCGCACCTGCGGTCCCGCTCCTGCAGAAAAGGTTCGCACCTGCAGAAGTTGCGCACCTGCGAGGCTGGGACCGCAGGAGCGGTCCCGCACCTGCGACTGGGCAACTGCACCTGTGGTCACACCAGCTACAACTGCACAACCATTGATTTTAGCTGGTTTTTGGCCTCGTGCGGGGTCTGGGAGGCACCTGGGTCCACCCGAGCCCCCATCCAAATATACCAACAAGTCCCAAATCATTGTACGGACTTTCTCGAGCCCAAAGAACACTCAACAAAACGCTAAAACTAAAAATCACATCCCAAAACTCCTGAATTCATAACTTAAGACTTTCAAACTCTAGACTTCTAAAATGATGCGCCAAACCGACCTATACAACTCGGATTGACTTCAAATTTTGCAGACAAGTCATAAATGACATATCAGAGCTATTCCCGGTCCCGAAATTCCGTTCGGACCCCGATAGCATAAAATCACGTCCCAAACCAAATTTCAAACATAAGGAAATACTATAGCAAGACAACCGACCGGAGTCGTAAGGGTGGTCATAAGTACTGAGGTCATAAGCTACCCACGATCGCGAATCATACCTGCAACTCGTGTTCTGACTCGATAATGATAATCTCCCCACGATCGTGAATCTTACCTGCGACTCGTGTGCTGACTCGATAATGATAAGCTACCCACGATCGCGAATCCTACCTACGACTCCTGTGCTGACTCGGTTATGATAAGCTACCCACGATCGCGAATCTTACCTGCGACTCGTGTGCTGACTCGATAATGATAAGCTACCCACGATCGCGAATCCTACCTACGACTCCTGTGCTGACTCGGTTATGATAAGCTACCCACGATCGCGAATCTTACCTGCGACTCGTGTGCTGACTTGATAATGATAAGCTCCTTATGATCGCGAATCTTACATGCGACTCGTGTGCTGACTCGATAATGATAAGCTACCCACGATCGCGAATCTTACCTACGACTCGTGTGTTGACTCGATAATGATAAGCTCCCCACGATTGCGAATCTTACCTGCGACTCGTGTGCTAACTCGATAATGATAAGCTACCCACGATCGCGAATCTTACCTGCGACTCGTGTGCTAACTCGATAATGATAAGCTACCCACGATCGCGAATCTTACCTGCGACTCGTGTGCGACTCGATAATGATAAATGCATATTTATATATATATATATATAAGTTTATATATGTACCGACTCAATAGTGAACCTGACAGGACCGTGCCAACACCATTGTAGCTAACTGGGATTGAAATCATTATATTTCACCTCTCCATGTCATCTCAACAACAATCACAACTTACAATACATACAAGGTACAAATAAGGCACATAGAGGTATGCTCGTGAGTCCTAAAGCTACCCGACATAGCAATATAGTCGCCACGTATGGACTCTCGTCACTTGGTACGTACGCGGCCCCCCACAACATGTATACATAACAAATAAGGAACCTATGGGGACATTTCCCCCTTACGAGGTTGGAAAGGAGACTCACTTCGTGACGAAATCACTCCTCGAATCAAGGATGCGCCCGCAATCTCCGAAGTCTACCCTCGACGGCTCACAACTAGCCAAATATAGCGTAATTGAATCAATTTAAGTTCAAAGAAGAAGAATCAACCAATAAACCCAAAATTAGGCATTCTTGAAGTACTTTAGAATTTCAACCCCTGGCCCACGCGCTCGGATTTCGAAAATTCTCGAAGGAATCACTTACCCGAAGCCTAAGGATCATGATTATGTGATTTACACTTGAATTCATAACAACAATCGGATAGTTCACCAAATTCCCAAAAATTCCATTTACTACTCAAAACCTAGATTTTTCAAAGATTTAGTAGTTAATTCCCTTGAAAATTCATGAATTAAACTAGTAGAATAGAGTGAAATTACTTACCTTTGGACAACTTGGTCGTGGGCAGGTTTTCCCCAAGCTTGAGAGCTCTTTAATGGAGGTTGAGTGAGAAAAGAATAAAGGAAAGCTGTGTTTTGGCATTTAAATACAGGATGCCTACAGGGGTTTCCGCACCTGCGACCCTAGGACCGCACATGCGGTCCCGCACCTGCGAGGAAATGGCCGCACCTGCGGGAAATGGCCGAGGAAGCTGGGTTCGCACCTGCGGAGTTGGGGGTCGCACCTGCGGTCCCGCTCCTCCGAAAAAGGTCCGTACCTGCGGAAGTTGCGCACCTGCGAGGCTGGGACTGCAGGAGCGGTCCCGCACCTGCGGTCACACCAGCTACAGCTGCACCAACAGTGATTTTAGCTGGTTTTTGGCCTCGTGTGGGGTCTGGGAGGCACCTGGGTCCACCCGAGCCCCGTACAAATATACCAACAAGTCCCAAATTATTGTACGGACTTGCTCGAGCCCATGGAACACTCAAAACAACGCTAAAACTAAAAATGACATCCCAAAACCCCTGAATTCATAACTTAAGACTTTCAAACTCTAGACTTCTAAATGATGCGTCGAACCGACCTATACAACTCGGAATGACTTCAAATTTTGCGGACAAGTCATAAATAAAATATCAGAGCTATTCTCGGTCTCGGAATTCCATTCAGACCCCGATAGCATAAAATCACGTCCCAAACCAAATTTCAAACATAAGGAAATCCTGATTTCAATTTCGGGCGCCGAAATGCTTCCGCGTCATAGAAAACCCGAGCCGAACATATGCCGAAGTCCGAAATCATCATACGGAGCTACTGGAGATGTCAAAACTTGATTCCGAGGTCGTTTGCTCAAAATATTGATCGAAGTCAAACTTGGCTAAATAGGCCAACCTTAAAGAACCAGGTGTTCCTAAATCACTCAAACCATTCCTGAATCCTGATCCACCCGACCCCGCGAGTCATAAAGCAAGAATAGCCTCTATGGAAGATTTCATTTAAGGGAACGGGATCCTAATACGCAAAACGACCGGTCGGGTCGTTACACTGAACCGAAGATTCTGGGTTCAATCCCCAGCAAAGTCGTCAGAGCTGTCAAACCTCCTTTTTCACTACCCCATATTGATTAAGGGTAATAAGGGAGTTTTTCCAATTAAAGTGACATTATTCAAATTTGAGATTTATTTATTATTTCAGAGTCGCCACCCGAATTTTTGACGATGCTCCGGGACACCGTTTTGTTTTGAAAATCCCAAACCGAGGAAGTTTGACTCTGTTTTTATTTGTCTACGACCAGAAATCTGAGTAAGAAATTCTGTTAACCCGGGAGAAGGTTTTAGGCATTCTCGAGGTCCGTGGTTCTAGCACGGTCGCTTACTATTAATATTTGGCCTAAATTATCTGATTGCTTACGTGTTTTAACCTATTGTGCATTTAGCCTTTTTAACTTTTAGCCGCTTTTAATATTTATGAAGTTATCTTGTAACATGTCACGACAGCGTGCACTTGTTTGTTTTTGGACACATCGTAACCACGCCACATGAAATGCACCCGCAATTTTCAACATGTTTATTTTAATTATTATTTGAAGTTGTGGTTGGGTGCATTAGTTGCCACACCCGAGTGTAGATTATATATGATCACGATGATTTAATTGCTTATTTGAAGCGAAAACTATTATTTTCATAGGTCAATTTCTTAAACTAATTTTGATAATCTATTATGACAATTTGTAACAAATAACGGCTTCATTTCGATCAGACAATCAAATGACAAATTTATATCACACTTAGTGGAGCACTAATGCTATAAATAAATAAATAGAAGTTCAAAAACACAATATTGTTAATACATTCAATCACAAGAAGTCATCTACCAATATAAATCATATGATGTAACCGAGCACAACTATGAAATTTGACTTTCTTAAGTTGACAAATACCTGAATTAAATAATGTAAATATACAGATACTTACCCACTTAATGAAGTGGCACATAAAGACAAATCCACCTAGTTTTTATCTGCTAAGAGTCTCAAAGCTAGAAGTACAAGGCATGGATAGACACAAAAGATATTAGCGACGCTGATGAATAATCATATGTAATCCATTTAGAGGAATGGCACGCAGAAGCAGTAATCTTTCTCCAATTCCTATACTAAAACATAAAATTAACGTGCAAACGTCGCAAGATAACTCATTGATAACAGAAACAAAAATGATGTGCCAGTATTTCAAAGATTGTCACTTCAGGAAAGTCCGTGACTAACAAAGTGTAAATAAAGCACTTAATTGAAGGACTCGATAGCTGATTAAACTTCAACTTCAATGTCAAATAGACCAGCTTCTAATACAGAACTAAATCCCAAGAATCTCAAGTTCTCGAGGGAAAATGAAGAAATCATTGATGAGGTAGGTCTAATGACTATTTGCAGCCTGTTTTAGGATTTTTTTTTTTTTTGGATTTAAGACGCTTTTGAATAACAGAACATGTCAAAAAGATTGCAGCTTTCTAAATAGTTACACTTCCTGGGAACCTCATGATCAAGGCAAACAGTTCCTACAAATACTCAAAACGTTCAGAGAGAAAGTAAAAGGTGCCATTAGCACTCCATTCACAAAGAATTTCCACCCCTGATTACATAGTTCGTCTCAAAATAGATTCACACACAACGACTTTCGACACTTAACATGGAGGAATTTAAAGAAATTTAGTCTAAAGTAAACCTCTCAAACTTAGGAGTAGTGAGCATTTTCAAAACATTGAAGAGCAACGAAAAACCACTGAAAACCGAATGAGTTGTTTACACTCATAAAATCAAACCCAATCTATATACAAATTATATTGATTCTGTGAATATTTTTAGTGCTAAATCTGAATCATCAATCCACAGACTCAACAAAAATAAAAAAATCAGTGAAAACAAAAATGACTTCCTACTCAACTAAATGGCATTTCGTCCACTCTAGCGTCACTCAAATCAGATCTGTCCCTTAATGGTATTAATGAGCTCACTTCGATATTTTTGAAATTGCTGAGAATCAACTAGAATTCCTGAATTTATTAAACCAAAATCCAGTAACTACTCTCACGCTTCAAGAAACTGGACTAATCATATGTCCATTGTTATCCATAAACACAAAATATTATCAGAGAGTTCATCACAAAAAAAAACGTCCAGAATTTATATAACAGAAAATCATGCTCTTCGTCATTCAGAACTCAAGTAATTACAGGGGTTTCGTGTTTACTTTCTAGGCGAAGAAAATAGCCTAATTGAGACGAATCACGACCAAAAATAATGAGGACGAAGCTCAGCAACGGTTACGGCAAACAACAACAGAATTGAGCAGCGATTTTGAGTCTGAATCCCTCCCTTAAAACCCAGAATACGCGGGATAATTCCGCACTTGAGACGGCTTTAAAATTTCCTTCGAATACTCGACTTCATCTATCCGTTTTCATTTTCTTCTTTAATTTTTTCTCAGATTTTTAGTTTTCTGAGTTCATCGACGTCTTTGGTTTTGTGGATAAAGATGGAGATTAAGAGAAAAGTGACGATACTAGCTAGGGTTCGTCCATGGAGGTTTAAAAGGCTGCTTTTGGGGGTGTTTTGACTGAGAATGAAGCTCGCCGGCAATGGAGGTCTTACGGCTGGTCTTGGCCAGTTTTCATGGCAGTGGATGAACAAAATGAAAGCACGAAGGAGAGGGGAGGCGTTGGTCTTCGAGTGTGTGCCTCCAAAAAAGGGTTCGGCGGCCGCTTAACCTCTGAAGAGAGAGACCGGTGAAGGATGAAAATTTTCTTTTGGGTTTAGAAGAAATCGCCTGATGTCTAGGAGGAGAAAAAAAGGCATGTATTTGTTTATAAATTTTTGTCTCTCATCTATGTATTAGAGATGAGAGGGTGAGGAAGACCATAGGACCAAAGGGAAAACGACACTCATCAGGTCATCATCGATTAGGTCCCATCTTTAGGGTTATAGTGAGAGGGAGGTTGGGCCGGTCGGGTCGGGTAGGCAGGCGGGTTTTGAGTGGATTTGAGGGATTTGGGCCATGAAAATTGGCCCAGTATGAATTTAGACCCAAAATAGCCTTTTCTCCCCTTTTCCTTTCTTTATTAGATTTTGCGCGGTTAACCATTTGGACTCAAATCTTAATTTAAATCCTATTTTTTGGCTAGCCTATTTATTTATTTTACCTAATGATGGACTAATGCAACTAACTAATTAATTAAACTACGAATGCAATTTTTGATTTTTTTTAGAAGATACATCTAACAATGTAATTAAATCATAACAATGCGGTTTAAAATCTAACATGCTATGAAATAAAGATTCGAACATTTTTTTATGATTTTTATGTAATCTTAAAACATTAAACATGCGTGAAATGCAACTAAATAAAGAGAAATTCCTAAAATTTATTAAAAATTATTTTTGATTATTTTTAGGAGTAATTTCCATGCAGGACAAAAATTGGATGTTCACAGCAACACGTAATCGAATTCCCATAACTGCATAAATACAAACCTCAAGTTGTGGTCTAAACCAACATAACTCTTTCGGGATCAATCTACACATAACATGACATTATAATCAAATACCTCCAAATCAATCAAATTATGGTGGTTGTCAAGCCCGCACGTACCGCCATAATTCACCTGTATAAAATTAACATGCCGGAGGAACTGATCATTTCCTCAATCACGCTGATTCAAACCATTACCAACGGACCCAACTTCCTTCGATTTACTCTTGACATGCCTTAGAAATAATAATAAATCCATTCAAAAACATAACGAAACTCGATCAACACTCATCCCAAGTAACCCAAATCACGAGATCACGTTTTCTCAATACCCACTGCAAAAACTCGATCTTTAAACGCACAACGGACCCAAAATCTGTAGACACCGGGCTTACATTCTTGAATCCATTAGAACCACTACTGAGAGCCACCCACTCTATCCTGGTCCCGAATATAACCAAACTCCAACGCTCTGCTCGCACATGAACACCCTCTCAAAGAAGCAACCGGCCGAATTCTTTTCCTTGTACATCACATCCACAAGAAGCATAAACTACGAGTCTTCCCAAAAATGCACACGAATCGATGAGGCTAAGTATAGCACACATTCATAAAGTTCTTCGCTCGAATTACCCTTGATGTTTTATTTTTCCTAGTCATAATACCAATGCACCGGTAACCAGAAATCGCACAAGTAGATAACCATAAGATCCAATCGTAGACGATGGGCTCCCCCACTTAGCTTTAAGCTACCATCACATAATGTAGAGACCACCGACATTGCTCATTCTCAATTACCATGATCTCGCATCGCCAACCAGCAAAATTCCTTGTAGTCTCTTGTTAAACTTTTCATGAACATTCCGAATTATCATCCACAATCGCATATTTGACATTCTGTCGGGTAGTAAGTAGAACTCTTCGTAGAAAGGTCATCAAAATCATGCAGTCGTAACCTAATCATAGGACATGACACACCTGTGGAATTCCATACCGACATCTTCCAATGACGTTGCACTGGATATCACTACTACAAATTCAGTAAACCCTCTTGAGCCCATGCTCATCCACCGGCTGTCCAAGTCTGTTCTTTCCCCATTGACATCAACTAAAAGTCTGACAATACATTTCAAACTCAAAGTCACGTTGTATCCCATAATGATAATCAAGCTCTTATACCCCTAAACACTTCAAGCCAACTTCTTTTCGTCATATTCAACCTTCCCCAGCACAGACGCCATCATTCCAAATAAAATCTATAGACATAATCATTGTCCACAATGATCCTCAAATCGCACTAAACTTTTCTCAAGGCATGTGATTATCCTACCACAGAATCCATATGCTACTCTGCCACTCCCACTTCGGTTAAATCATCTCCTTTAAGCAACTTCTCGGCCTCTGCTTTTCATACTTGACTTGCTAACAATTTAACCACCGCGAGACACCTCCCACCATGTCCTTACTCATTCTTCGCTACCCAAGTGCTGCCTCAAATAGAAATCCATCTCTGTTGCACTTGAACTAATAAAAATTGCTACCAACTCTAATCCTCCTCGAATATCATCTTGCCCGAGCCATCAACATTAGAAACACCGATTCGATTGTGAAATTGCTACACACTGCCATATCTGACAACCGCTTCTTAGGCACTATTTCACAACACCCTGCCCCGAAGGCAAATCAAAGAAGACCATAACACTAGCGAACCTTAATACGTTCAAATAAGGATGATGACACCACATCACAAATGAGAATTCACCATGCTCGAAAATATTAAGTTTCGTTACACCATCAACCAAAGCCTGAACATCCATAGCCCGATTGCCTTTCCTCTGTTGGAATTAAATGTCGAACCTCAAAACCATGCACTGAGAAATCCTCCTTTCGAGTCATTCACTGCCTCGACATAAACAAGCACCCTACCATTACACCTACACTGTGCGATAACAATGCATGAACATTATAATAATCTGGGCATAGCCTCGAAACCATAGGAAATATAGATATTGGGCTGAAACGACCGTACAATCTTCCGCAAGGTCACGATAATAGCCTGCCGAATATGCAGGGAGAAACATCCTACACCACGTCTGCAGTACCACTAAAACTCCTTGATGCCCAATTGATACAAGCGCTCCACGTCACATAAGATTGAGAAGGAAGGAAATGAAGGCATAAGCTTCAATGGAATCAAATTGCACGAAGAGGAATCAAGAAGGGAAGTTCTCTTAACAAACCTGTAGCCTTTTGAAGATAAGTACAGACGTCTCTGTACCAATCCGTAAGACTTTAC
The DNA here is from genome assembly GCA_005239495.1 of Nicotiana undulata. Lineage (NCBI taxonomy): Eukaryota > Viridiplantae > Streptophyta > Magnoliopsida > Solanales > Solanaceae > Nicotiana > Nicotiana undulata. Next base: position 46,351 of record ML241375.1, on the reverse strand, counting down.
TTGAGTCGCTCATGACTCTTGAGACCTAAGTGAACCTAAAGCTCGGATACCAAGCTATCACAACCCAAAATCCACTATAGGTCGTGATGGCACCTAACGCCGCCGTTAGGAAATCCAACGGTGATCGATCAATTTAAGTACTCGTTTTATTACTTTCGAAATCATAAATTTTATTAAGGAATGAAATTTACACTTCTAAATCCATGGGAACATACAAAAATTGTAGTTTATAAGAGAAATGGAAGGCGATGATAATATAAAGAACCGTAAGCATCAATTAGTATATCCTAAAACCCGACGTCACAAGTGCATTAGCATTTACTAGGAATTACAACAATAATAATACAACATCTGTCTGGAATGTAAATAAGACAGAATAAAGTAAATGGTACGATGAAGACTCTATGGGCTGCGATGCGTAGCCTAGAATGAAGCTCACCATAAAGTCTCCTCAGCAGCGACGTCTACACGCCACGATTACCATCAAATTAACTTGTCGGATCCTACACATTTAGTGCAGAACTGCAGCATGAGTACGTAAATCAACGCGTACCCAATAAGTATCTAGTCTAACCCCGGAGAAGTAGTGAGAGTGGATCGACACCGACACTTAATAGTGGTTTAATAAATCAATATGGTAAATTATAAACATATAAGAAGCACAACAATAGTAGTGAGGTAAATTTGTAACTAACACAATCTCCAAAAAAATTCTTTAAACAATATCAATTTCTCATCTCGTATTATATCTCAACATCTCAGAAAATACCTAATGCCAATATCAAATAATAAGAAATTCCATATAAAATGCAAGGCATCAGTGGAAGAAAAAATCTCGTAAGAATATGATACTACCAAGACGTCGACCCGATCCCATCATAACATGTACACTGCTGAGGGTCATGCGGCACGAACAATAGATGCATCTATTATACTGCCGAGGCGAACGCCCCGCTCCCATGAGAATGTGGTACATAATCCTGCCGAGGCGTTTGGCCCGTTCCACAAGAAAGGAAAGGAATTATCATATTACGAGACACGAGCTTATGGTATAGTATAGGAACACAAGGTGAGTATAACCTTTACCGTTTCTCAAATAACTTGCCAACAACTCAAGGTAATAAAGCTCGGTCTAATATATATGTATATATTTCTAAACCAAGTTCAATTATAATTTCAATTAACTAAGCAGTAGAATGAATTCAAATATTTCAAATATTACATGGTAAAGTCCTAAGTCTACCCGGACATAAACATGCTTTAGCTACATACGAACTCTCGTCACCTCGTTCGTACGTAGCACCCACAACTAATAGAACATACCAATTACATCACCTAGGGGTAGTTTCCCCCTCACAAGGTTAGATAGGTGATTTACCTCGCTCCGAAGTTCTATAACCGACTCCAACGCCTCTCTAACACCTGAACTCAAAGCCAAACGTACCGAAACTAGTCAAAAAATGTGCCAATATATCAAAAATATACTCCAATGCTTATAATTAATCAATTTATAACAATTCCCAACTCAGCTCAAAAAGTCAATAAATTCAACCCTCGGTCCTACATGCCCGGATTTCAAAAATTATTAAAAATAAATATTACCCATAACTCATATGCACCATATCCAGAAAATCATCCAATTTTGTCCACGAATCGACCCTCAAATCAATGATTTACCATTTTTCAACTTTAGGGCTCAAAATCTCAATTTCTATAATCGAAACACGGATAAAAATAATAACCAACAAAACTAATCATGGAGAAACATCAAAATAAAGGTTAGATATTTATCCCCTTGTTTATACGAGAACTACGCCGCAAAATTCACCTCAAATGGAGCTCTAGAACTTAAGATATGCCCAAAATACTAAAATTCTCAGTTTAAAATACTGTCCCGATATTTTTCTTCATTGCCTTCGCGAGAGACCTTCGCGTTCGCGAAGAGCAATTTTTTTTATTTACCGGTCAACCCAAAAATCCTTCTTCGCATTCACGAAACCTCTCGCGCGTTCGCGAAGAACAAAACTTCGCACCAAAAACCAACAATTTTTTCCGACACGGAAATGAGCATAACTCTCTCATACGACATCAGAATTCGACGATTCTTGTATCTACCACTCTGTAATTATGATAGGGATCTAATGGTTCAATTTAATCACAAATCAAAGATCTTTTTCTCAATATAGTTCCCTTTATACCCAAAGAAATGACGCCGGAACATCAAATAAGAGCGCGACACAACCCAAACACCTTTGTAACACACCCGAGGCCCTGAAATCCCGTCCAATTATACAAACCAGACCTAAAACATAACATGAACATGCTCGAGTCCTCCAATGACACCAAAAAACATCAAAATTATGAATCGACGATCGAAACATTTCTTTAAACTTTGACGAACGCGTTCGAATTACACTTAACATTCCGAAATGGCGCCAAACTTACGTACAAGTCATAAAATACAATACGAACCTATTCCAAGGCTCAGAACCGACATCGATAACACTAAAGTCCACTTCAAACCAAACTTAAGAAATTCTAAAACCTTCGAATTGCCAACTTTCCACAATAAGCACCGAAATACTCCCGGGCCACCCGATACTCAACCCAAACATACACCCAAGTCCGAAATCATCATACGAACCTATTGGAACCTTCAAATATCGATTCTGAGGTCGTTTACTCAAAAGTATTGGTAAACTTTTCCAACTTAAAGCTTCTGAATTGAGAATTTTCCATCCGAATCCACTCCAAACTTCCCAAAATTCCATTCCGACTACGCGTACAAGTCATATTACATGAAGTGAAGCTACCCAAGGCCTCAAACCGCCGAACGACGCGCTAGAGCTCAAAACGACCGGTCGGGTCGCTACTATATAACATAGCGGATCTCATAACTATTCTATAGCTTACCTTTCACTTTGATAGACATCCTTTTATGACATACCCCGATAGTACTTTTCCATTTCAACCATATAATTTTAATCATATGAGTAACATCGTTATCTATTGTTATATTCTCTTGAAACAATGAGTCTATATATCTAAATTGTTTGTATTTTGGCACCACAAGCTCATTAATCTCACATCAACTTCGCTTTTCTCATGCTTACTAAACTTGTAATGCACGTATTCAGTTTTACTTCTACTTAAACTCTTGGTGTCGTTTGGTTGGTAGGATAAGGAATAATAATACCAGGATTAGATGCAAAATTATTATATAACGTGTTTGGTTGAATTTTAATCCAAAAGTAGCAATATCAGAATTAATTTATTTTATAACTATGAATTATTCAATTCCACATTGACGGTGGGATAATATTTAAGAGATTACTTAATTCAGGATAAAATACTACAGTGACAAAGATTCCCTTTTCAAATGCTCTTCCCCCAAATTCTTTTAAAAAATCCAAGTTTAAAATTAGAAATAAAATTTTATCCCAACTTATCTAATACATACCAAACATATATTTTATATTTTATTTTATGGAATCTTTAGGCCAACAAACCAAACATCTTCCAATAAAAAATATATCCACTAAATAATCTCGTTTCTATTTAATTTATATGTTATAATCCCGTCATTATAATTTAGGATAGCTTGTTTCTTAATCAAACAATCCTTATTCTCTAAAGTGCTTTTCCATAGCTCAAACTTTTGGATGACACTCTTGCTAATTTTGTCAACTAGCACAATATTATTAGCGAATAACATACAAATTATCAATAGATAGATTAAAATAATTACTATAAAAAAAAATATAAGCGTAGTATCGTTTAATAAACAACAAAGATAATATAGTGTTACGAAGCCAAATTTGATGGAAGGTGTTTGAAATTATCATTTTTGGTATTTATCATAAATCAAGTTAGGCCCACACCGATTGAATTTTGGCGGTTCCCTCCATTTGTTTTCCACTGTCTTCATTACAAATTTGAAAGCACCACTCAAACACCACCTACTGCCTCTCTCTGAAGCTTCTCCTTCCTCCCATCAATGGCCGGTACCTCCAACCCCAAAACCCTAAACAAAACCCTTCTTCTTTCACAATCCCAATCCTTGCCCTCAGCTCTCGCGGACGATGACGATTTTCAAGATCCATCTCCTTCTCAGCTCCGATTGCCAAAACCCACCTCATCAATTCCCTCCCGTAAGCCTCTTGCACCTTATAATAATAACACTGCCAGTGCTTCTCGCTCTTCCAAGAAGCCAAAACAGCATCCACTACACGGCGGCAAGGAGAACTTAAGTGTTGTTGGAAAGTGTGCTGAGGGTTCGGATTCGGGTCATAAACTGGATAGTTCTCGTCCTACCAAGAAGCCAAAACAACAGCCACTAATTCCCGAGAAATCGGAGTCCGATTTTGAGGATTTGGATCTGTGTCATGGATTGGATAGCATAGAATCGACTATAGATTGTTGTTCTGGGACCCAAAGAACGGAGAATGAGGAAGAATTAAAGAAGGGTTACTTGTTTAAGTCGATAGAGGCGAGGTTGCTCAATTTGAACGACAGACTCGAAGATAGAAAGGAGGAATCGGAGGAGTGCTCTGAGCTTGATTTGCTGCTCAAATTATGCGGCGAGGAGGAGGATGAAGGAGATGGTGTAGAGTGTTTTGGCTTAGAGGACGAATATGGTCTCATTTGTTGTCCTCTTTGTGGAGCTGATATTTCAGATTTGAGTGGTGACATGCGAGAGGTTCACACTAATGAGTGCCTTGACAATGAGGAGACTCCAGCTCATGTAAGATGCTCTTTGTCTAGTCCTCATTTCCTACTGTATGATCTCTGTTACTTAAAGGATATAAAATTTTCATAAAATTTGGGCTTAATTCAACACGTACAAAAATAGATGTATTTCCATGTCATTGTCTCAGTTGCATTTCCCATTATTTGTCCCTCTAGTTCAAGTGTCACTGCTGCCGTTATAGTTCATCAGTGACATTACCAGTGTTTCCTGATTTTTAATGAAGATATGGGAAGTTAAAATTTGGTTTACCTAAAGTTGGAATGATCATCTTGCAGGTGGTTACTGCCAATAATGATGTATCTTTTCAGTGTCCTGGGCAAGTGCTTAATGATTCCCCATGTCAATCTCCTAAAGAGGTTGTCCGCGTATCACCTGTTGTGGAATGGTTACGAAATCTTGGACTTGGTAAATATGAAGAAATCTTTGTTCGGGAGGAGATTGATTGGGACGCTTTAAAATCCCTGACAGAAGAGGTTTGCTTATTGTTCTTCATTACTAATATCCTTGTGCTCACTATAAAACTAACGATATCTCTAAAGTCACGGAAACACAGAAGGAAGTATAGGTTTTATGTTTTTGTTGGCTGTTACTGATGGAGTTTTTTGCTTTGGAAAGTGTTCTTGTGCCTGTGAGGGTGATTACGTCCAGCTTTTTGTACCAAAAAAGAAAAAAAGATTACGTCCAGCTTTTATGCACAAATGCACCTGTTATCTTTAAGTGGCTATTATTCATAATTGTCTTTAAAGACTCTGTTGTATGCATAAAGTTTTAAACACGGAATTGGGCTGGTTAAAATGCTTTAGAGCATATTAAAACTTGAAACAATCTAATGTGTTTATGTCCCTAAGTTATGTGAAGGGCAATTATTTCTCTAATTGGCTATATGGAACCACAGGTGGGATATTCAGGGGCTGGGTGAGGTCATGATCTCAAGGATTCTCCTTCATATGTTTTCCCTTCTAGAATATGGTGCAGCCTTTGCCTCCTTTGAATGCACCCTCCTTTATATGCACCCCCCTCAGACACATGAAAAAAAATGTATATCGTAACCATTAATCTCATTGTTTGTTTCTCATTACAAGTTTTGAACTACAACTTCTTATTTGGATTTGGCCGTTGGAGGTTCAGAACAAGGTTGGAACAGTGAGAACTGAAAAGAAGAGTAGTGTTGAAGAATCAAAAAGATAACTGAAGTGATAATTCTCTGGCTATTATTGTTTGAGTACTGCAGGAGCTTCTCTGTAAATTCTTGTGCCCAAATAGAATTTGCTTTAGGTTCAAGCCAAAAAAGATCCCGGTAAAAGTAAGACTTGAATTTTCTTCCCTGGAGGGAAAAATACCTGGCAAATTCACATACTATGTAAATCAAGACTTGTTTCTCTGCCATGTATTCATGGAACATACTTCTCATGGTGATTTCTGTGCAAAAGCAATTGGTCCATTTTACTTTCCTTCAAACTAAGTCCATTCCAAGTTGGACTTGTAAAGAGAGGCTTTGCTGAGATGTGCTTGTTATTTCCACTGTTAACTTATTTATGTGATTTGGTGACCAAACTGTTAAAGCTGTTTATTTCACTTGGTGCTCAAACTACTACGCTTAAGTCGGTACTCCAGTCGTTTGTATTTTTGCCCATCTAATTCCACTACTTCAAGTTACATTGCAGGATTTATTTAGCATTGGTGTCACTGCTCTTGGTCCGAGGAAAAAGATTATTAACTCTATTTTGGAGCTACGAAAGGAAACTGCCGAGGAAAAAGTAGCTCGGCGAGATGTGACAAAAGTCGTATCTGATGATGCCGGTACTAAACCAAGCAATTTGATAACAGATTACTTTATTTGTTCTGTTTCGGAAAGAAAGAGAGTTTGTGCTACTGATAGTGCACAAACGGAGGTTGGACGAACTTGTTCAGATGCTTCCCGTAAGAGAATTCAGAAGAAAAATCCAGCCAGGAGTGCAAAATCTAAAGATATTCCCGTGTGGTGTTCTGTACCAGGAACACCATTCCGAGTGGTAAATACCTAAATAAATACCTACTTACATGGACTTTTGTATCATCTTAGTTCTTGGAAACATTGCATAATTTACTATTCAACACCATCCGTTTTACCAAATTTAAGTTGGATGCTGAAAATGCACATATGTTACTGGAAGCTCTCCATAGTATGTACACATTTGTTTGGATTTCATATAATGGAGAATACAGTGCTGATTCAAAGCAATGCATGCGTATTTTGTACTGTATTAGTGGCTTAACTAGTTGTATGATTCCCTGCATCTTAATGCTTGTGCATTTGGTTATTGCTAATGAAAATTGTTGCAGTATGTCAATAAAGGACCAGGCTTTTTTTCAACTGCTAGGATGTAAACTTGTTTTTCTTTACCTCAACTGTGAAAATTGCTAAAACTTTCTTGTTTACGTCATTGCAGGACGCTTTCAAGTACTTGAGAAGAGATTGTTCTCATTGGTTCCTCAGCCACTTCCACTTAGATCGTAAGACCTCTTCTGTTAATCATATTTTCAAATGTTCATAGCTGAACCAGCACAAATAGAAACAACGAAAATAGCATCAGCTCGCAGACCAGTCTCTTTTAACTCTGCTTGTAGGGGCATTTCCAAAAGTGTGTTCACTTTCCTTTAAAAGATAAAAGAAGTTGAGGAACCTTCTTTTAATTCTATATGATACAATTTCTCTGCAGTCCAAATACACAAAAGTCCATTGTTTTCTTCCTGCAACAAATGCTAAATATTAACACGGCTCTTCTCTTAATAACCGTGTTAAGTCAAACTACAATGAAAATGAGATGGAGGCAATAATTGGTTTGAGTTTGACCCTCTAATGAGATTTTAGAGCTTTCGCGTATTTGATGGCAGAAGTTTTGAAGTACACTATCAGTCGATTACTCGATTGAGTAATTTCATGTTTAACAATTACAAAAAAAGCACATTTACTTTCACGTGCTTGTCAATAAAATAAAGTTGTCAAGGTTGCGTTGTGGTTTTCCCAATGGTTACCACATATAAATTTATATTTCCTTAAAAAATTGGATTACCTTTTTTATTCTCCTTTTGAATAGAATTTCCTCTTCTATCATGAAAGTCAATTGATAACTTTTTGTATCTTTTAGTTAGGAAGAGTTATTTCAGGATGTTACATTTGTAATGAGGATATCATCATGTGGATATTAATCAGCATTAGGTTCTTACTTGATTGATTGCTGGCATGGCATTCATTGAGAACTGTTAGAATGTATCCTTATTTGTGTATATGATATCTTGTTTGATGCTTATGTGATCAGCAATTAGCTTATCAGTTCAGCTTTGAATTTTGTTGTCCTATGTCTCTGTAGACTATCAAGGCCTTACTAAGTCCTTCTGTCATGGAAAAATTTATTGTTCCTCAATTACGGCAAAGCTTGTTAATCTGAAGATTGGAATCCCATGGGACAAGATACATGTTTTACCCATCAACCAGAAGATCAACATTGCAGGGATTGATGTCATATGCTTTGATGCAAACCATTGCCCGGGTTCCCTGATAATCCTTTTTGAGCCACCCAATGGTAAGGTGTGGTACAAATTGGTTTGCCCTATGCTATTTTTGAGTTCTAGTTTGATTGTTCTTGTGAGGATATCTTGTTTGTTTCATGCAATAGGCTGTGCTGCACACGGCGGATTTCCGATTTTGTGAAGAAATGACAAGGAATTCAATCTTGCAGACTTGTGGTGTCCACACTCTCATCCTAGATACAACATACTGTGACCCTCAGGTATTTTGGATTTGATAATTCATTCGTTGTCATGAAGTCAAACAACCTAGAAATAATCATGTGCTTGCTTTTGTGGTGACACTTCCTATTTTGTAATGGTCCATAATGTTCCTCTCTTCTACAAATAGTAATATTGCATAAAACTTTCACATATTACTAAAACTTATATTCATTATAAATTCAATTCTAGCAGGAATGTAATATTTTAACTATTTCTTATGTTATTATGAATATAATACACAGGTCAAACCAAATTTGAACTTAAAGCCTAGTCGATCTTGATTGTTTAAAATGGGACAAAATGGAGTAGCAATTATTGTATTATCATGCTAAATATGGCATAGTTAAAATGAATATATATAAGTTATAGGGAGCTACTACTAGCTTGTAGAATATCAAATATTTGAATGCCAAATATATCGATATCATGGTATTTTAATAGTTAATAGGTCTAAGTCTAACACATGCTGCTCTTTTGGGTGTGTTTTGACTATCAGTTAAGGTGCAAGTATTTAAGTGTACATGGTACAAGCTCTATTTTATCTGGACCAATAAACAGAAAACAGTCATATCAACAAATATCCCCTTGAATATTGGGTACTCTTTCTTTATGGCTTGAGAAGCAAATACCGCGAAGCTCTTGTTTATACAGTTGGATACATTTCAGTGTTTTATCAGCATGTTTCCTTAAATACTTCAAATGCTCTAAGAGTTTGCTCGCCTTGCAGTATGACTTTCCAAAACAAGAGGCTGTTATTCAATTTGTTATTGAATCAATACAAGCTGAGACTTTCAACTCGAAGACCTTGTTTCTCATTGGTAGCTATACTATAGGTAGACTTCATATCCGAGTCTTTACATTACTTGGTAATATTATGACCAAAAGCTCAAAAGCCACCTAGTATCTTATGTCTAATACTTTCATCTGAAAGCTTTTTCTCATGGTTTCTGCACTAATTGGTTCAGGAAAAGAGAGGTTGTTTGTTGAGGTTGCTCGTGCTCTACAGAAGAAAGTCTATATCACTGCATCAAAGTTACGCATTTTGGAGTGTCTGGGGTTTCCTCGAGAAGATATGCAGTTTTTCACATTAAATGAGCAGGAAAGCCAAATTCATGTTGTGCCTATGTGGACACTGGCTAGCTTCAAAAGATTGAAGTATGTTTCTAATCAGTATGCGGTAAGTCTTTTGATGTTCAAGTGTTTTGTGATGATTCCAAATTCTGACGCAGCCGCAATCTGATGCTTTAAGTATCTTGGAGACGGGAAAAAGTTGGTTTTGATCTTTTCAAATAGTAATAGTGCTTATATTTAGGTGGAGTGAGTATATGATATTAATAAAAATAGATAAATGACTTTGTATGATTATTATGCCTGCAAGCTGTGGGATACCATCTTTGATCAGTTCAATAAATTGGCTAAATTTATTTGGATGATACTGAACTTTTGCAATCCCAATAGTGCCGGTCGATCTACAATTGTTGGAGGGATAAAAGATAGTAGTACATAAACTCTCAATAAAAAAGAATTTGTATTCAATTGAATAATTCTCTGCTAACAATCAAACATACAATTTAAATTGTATAACACCTGCAACCCCCCCCCCCCCCCCCCCCCCCCCTGC
>ML241375.1:0-36148 GCA_005239495.1 Nicotiana undulata | reverse complement strand
CCCCCCCCCACATCCACACACACACACAAAAAAAAACCAATAAATGAAGAATTACAAATTTTGCTATGGTGCCTTTATCTTACAAAATGAAATTCCTTAGAATTATATTTTGCGACCTTCCAGAATGAAAGATGAAAACTTAATAGTATGGAGGAGGTGGTGATCAGGAAGGAATTGAGGATGATTGATAATATTAAGGAGGTGGTGGTGGAGGAGGGGGGTGAATTATAGTAGTAAGGTGGTGGAGGAGAAGATGATCGTTTTTTGTAGTAGTCATTCTTTGGCAAAGATGACACCTTGTATTCCTGTTTAGGCATTGAGGGTACCTTGTAGTAGTTATCTTTTGGAAGAGACAACACTTTCTTGTAGTTATCTTTTGAAACTGATGGTTTCTTGTAGTGGTCATTCTTTGGCAAAGATGGCGTCTTGTATTCTTGTTTAGGCATTGAGGGTACCTTGTAGTAGTTATCTTTTGGAAGAGACGACACCTTCTTGTAGTTATCTTTTGGAATTGATGGTTTCTTGTAGTTGTCATTCTTTGGCAAAGTTGGCGCCTTGTATTCTTGTTTAGGCATTGACAGTACCTTGTAGTAGCTATCTTTTGGAAGAGACGGCACCTTCTTGTAGTTATCTTTCGGAATTGATGGTTTCTTGTAATAATCATTTTTTGACGAAGATGGCACCTCATATTCTTGTTTAGGCATTGAGGGTGCTTTATAGTAGTTCTTTTTTGGAAGAGATGGCACGTTCTTGTAGTTATATTTTGGAACTGATGGTTTGTTGTAGTATTCATTCTTTGGCAAAGATGGTGCCTTATATTCCTGGTTAGGCATTGAGGGTGTTTTGTAGTAGTTATCGTTTGGAAAAGATGGCACCTTCTTGTAGTTATCTTTTGGAACTGATGGTCTGTTGTTGTAGCCATTATTTGGCAAAGACGGTACCTTGTATTCTTGCTTAGGCATTGAGGGTACCTTGTAGTGGTTCTTGGATACTTGTGGCACTTCATAATTGTCTTGTGATAGTGGCTGAATATGATAGTTGTCACTTTTGGTTATTGTGCTTGGTACTTTGTTATATGTTGAAACTGGTGATTTATAAGAATCGGATGAATATGCCATAGTGCAAGTTGCAATCAAGAAAAAGGCCAAAGCAAAAGCAACTTGAGACCATTGCTTCTTTATTTGGCTCCCCATTGAGAATATTTGGATTCTAAGGCTGACTAGATTGATTCTTTTTCTGTGTATTTGAGAATGGAATAATTAGGATGTGAGAATGCACGGGAGAAAAATCTATTATTGATATTAACAATGATACAATGAGCCCTATATATATATAATGCATGTCCTACTCCTAATACATATGGGATTAAGATTATTTACTACTAACTATCAAACTAACACTCCCCCTGAAGCTCGTGCATATTAATCATATGTACCAAGCTTGTTACATATATAACTAATACGAAGACCAGTGAGGGACTTGGTGAAAATATCAGCAAGTTGATTATTCGACTTCACAAATTTTGTAGCAATATCTCCCAAGAGTATCTTTTCTCTAACAAAGTGACAGTCAATCTCAATGTGTTTAGTTCTCTCATGGAACACTAGATTTGATGCAATATGAAGAGCAACTTGATTATCACACACAAGTCCCATCTGACTAATCCCACCAAATTTCAACTCCTTGAGCAACTGTTTGATTCAAATTAGCTCACATGTTGCCATAGCCATTGCTCGATATTCTGCTTCTGCACTAGACGAAACAACCACATTCTGTTTCTTGCTCTTCCAAGACACCAAATTTCCTCCTACTAAGACACAATATCCATACGTAGAACGTCTATCAGAATGTGATCGTGCCCAATCAGCATCCGAGTATCCAACGATTTGCTCATGACCTCGATCCTCAAACAATAAGCCTTTGCCTGGAGCTGATTTTATATACCGAAGAATACAGATAACTGCATCCCAATGACTATCACAGGGAGAATCCATAAATTGACTCACAACACTCAGAGGAAAGGAAATGTCAGGTCTAGTCAATTTACCAACCAACCGCCTATATCTTGCTGGATCGCTAAGAGGCTCCCCCTGTCATGGCAGAAGTTTAGAATCCGGATCCATTGGAGTGTCAACAGGTCTACAACCTGTCATTCCTGTCTTAAGAATATCTAAGGCATACTTCCGTTGTGAGATCACAATGCTTGAGCTAGACTGGGCGACCTCAATACCCAGAAAATACTTTAATCTGCCCAGATCCTTAGTCTGAAAGTGCTGAAAGAGATGTTGCTTTAACTTACTAATACCATCCTGAACATTGCCGGTAATAACAATATCGTCAACATAAACGACCAGATAAATACAGAGATTTGAAGCAGAATGTCGATAAAATACAGAGTGATCAGTTTCACTACGAGTCATGCTAAACTCCTGAATAACCGTGCTGAACTTATCAAACCAGGCTCGAGGAGACTGCTTTAGACCATAGAGGGACCAACGCAATCGACATACAAGGCCACTAGACTCCCCCTGAGCAACAAAACCAGGTGATTGCTCTATATAAACCTCATCCTCAAGGTCACCGTGAAGAAAAACATTCTTAATGTCCAATAGATAGAGAGGCCAATGACGAACAACACCCATGGATAGAAAAAAGACGGTCTGATGTTATTTTAGCCACAGGAGAGAAAGTATCACTGTAATCGAATCCAAATATCTGAGTATATCCTTTGGTAACAAGACGAGCCTTAAGTCGATCAACCTGGCCATCTGGACCAACTTTGACTGCATACACCCAATGACAACCAACAGTCGATTTACCCGTAGGAAGAGGAACAAGCTCCCAAGTACCACTTGTATGTAAAACAGACATCTCGTCAATCATAGCCTGTCGCCATCCGGGATGAGACAGTGCTTCACCTGTAGACTTAGGGATGGAAACAGAGGACAAAGATGACACAAATGCACAATGGGATGATGACAGACGATGGTAACTTAAACCGACATAATGAGGATTAAGATTAAGTGTAGATCGTATACTTTTTCGTAGTGCAATCGGTTGATTAAGAGGAGACAAGTCCGCAGTATTAGCAGGGTCAGATGCATGACGTGAATCAGCTAGGCCTGGTGCTGGATGCGGACGACGATGATAAGTCATGAGTGGTGGAGCTATAGAAGGTTGAACTGGACTGGGTGGTGGCACTGGAGTTATAGTTGGTGGAACTGGACTAGGTGGTGGCACTGGAGCTATAGGTGGTGGAACTGGAACTGGAACTGGAACTATAGGTGGTGGAGCAGCAACTGGAGATATGGAGGAAGTTGAATGGGAGATAGTGACAGAATCTCCAAAAGACGGAACTGGTAGCACCTCAGAAATATTTAAGTAATTAACTGGACCTGTGAAGTATGATTGAGTTTCAAAGAAGGTAACATCAGCAGACATAAAAAACCGCTGGAGGTCAGGAGAATAACACCGATATCCCTTTTGCGTTCTCGAGTAACTCAGAAAGATGCACTTAAGAGCACGAGGAGATAAATTTTATCTTTTCCTAGAGTAATGCCATGAACAAAACATGTACTCCCAAAGACATGAGGTGGAAGAGAGAACAAAGGTAAGTGAGGAAACAAGACACATAATGAAACTTGATTTTGGATAGTTGAAGATAGCATACGATTAATAAGATAGCAAGATGTAAGAACTGCATCTCCCCAAAAATGCAACGGAACATGAGATTGTATGAGTAGGGTACGAGCAGTTTCAATAAGATGTCTATTCTTTCTTTCAGCTACCCCATTTTGTTGGGATGTGTACGGACAAGATGTTTGATGAATAATCCCATGGGAGTTCATAAACTGCTGAAATGGGGAAGATAAATACTCTAGGGCATTATCATTACGAAATGTGCGGATAGAAACCCCATATTGATTTTAAATTTCAGCATGGAAAGTCTGGAAAATAGAAACAACTCAGATCGATTTTTCATCAAAAATATCCAAGTGCACCTGGAATAATCATCAATGAAACTGACAAAGTAACGGAATCCCAAGGTAGACTGACCCAACTAGGACCCCAAACATCTGAATGGACTAAAGTAAAAGGTGACTTTGCTCGATTATCAAGACGTCGCGGGAAATGGGAGCGGGTATGCTTACCGAGCTGACATGACTCACATTCTAGAGTGGACAAGTGAGATAAGCCATGTACCATTTTCTGAAGTTTTGACAAACTGGGATGCCCCAACCGTTTATGTAATAAATCTGGTGAATCAGTAACGGGATAAGTTATTGAAGGAAGACGCGAGTCCATGTGATTTTGCAAGGATAAGGTAATAAAGTCCATCTGATTCACGTCCGGTACTTGTACTGCGTTCCTGTATAAAAACAAGGTCATCAAGAAATAAAACAACAGATTTAAGTGATTTTGCTAAGCGACTAACGTCTATGAGATTAAAAGGACTACCGGGAACATAAAGAACTGAGTCTAAATGTAAAGAAGGAAGTGGACTTGCTTGACCTATTGCAGTTGCCATGGTTTGAGACCCATTGGCCATGGTGACTGTCGGAAGAGATTTAGAATATGAAATACTAGTGAAAAGAGATTTGTTACCAGAAATATGATCAGATGCACCTGAATCAATGACCCAAGACTCGGAGGTTGAGATTGGGAGACACAAGTCACACTACTATCTGTTTGAGCAACAGAAGCTACTGTCCCTGAAGATGTCTGTTTACATGCTTTATATTGAAGGAACTCCATATAATCCGATATATAAACCATCTGAATTGTATTGGATCCAATGGATTGTGAATCAAAGGCTTGTGATACGAATGCCATTGTAAACTTTACGCCGGAAAAAAATAGTTTTTTTTTTACTGTTCGAGCCGGAAAAACCACTGTTCACGTCGGAAAAATATAAAAGTGGTCGGAATTTGATTTAAACTAGATGGGTAGGCTCGGAATTGTGAGGAGAGCAAGCTGTCCAAAAGAAGTTTTGCCGGAAAAATCACTGTAGCTGCCGGAAAGTCAGTGAAGTTGCCGGAAAAACTCAAAGTTGTCGGAATCAAACGAAAACAGTATGGGTAGGGTCGGAATTAGTAGTAGACCCAACTGTTCTGAAGAAGCGTGTTCAAAAAATGGCCGGAAGAGGTCGTACGCGCCGGCGCGCGGGCTCACGCGCTCACCGGAAAAATTTCTGCTCGAGGCGCGTGGGAGCGCGTGAAGGATCTTCTCACGGAGATATTTTCAAGGGTTGGTCGCCGAAGGCCGATCTACTTAGTGGTGGTGTTGGTTTTTGCACAACACTGATGAAAAGTGGCATTTTTAACTGTGGCAGACTTGTGTTTGTCGAAAAAAGACTTCCGGTTGATTGATTTCTTTTCCCGGAATCGCTGGAATTGATGCACAACGATAAATCTCTCACGATTGCTTTGATACCATGTGAAAATGCACGGGAGAAAAATCTATTATTGCTATTAACAATGATACAATGAGCGCAATATATATAATACATGTCCTACTCCTAATACATATGTGATTATGGTTATTTACTACTAACTATCAAACTAACATAGGAGTTTATATAGCCTAAACTAAGAAGCTAACTTGATGATTTGGATGCTTAAAATAATCCAAATTCATGTAAGATTTTGCCATGTTTTGGTTAATGCTGTTCCATAAGATAATGGAGAGCCATGACAAATCACAACTTTGCTTGACTGACTTACATAAAACAAAAAATTAAAAAATCCAGATATTTATTGACTTTCAAGAAAATGGTTGCATGCCTACATACAATTCTAAACTAGTGGCAATAAAGGAAAATAGAGAAACTGCTTTGCTTTTCCATGTTTCTAAGCTTATTCATTTCACTTCATTCAAGTTAAGACTTTTGTACCTTACGCCTCTTTGGCGCTAATTTTGTTAAAATTGAAAAGTTTATACAAGCTCAGAAAAACTATCAAAGCTGGAATACCAATTCTTTATTACATTTTGGGTACAATTTAGCAAATGTTTGTTTGATTCTCTTAACAAGTCCTAAAGGGACAAGCGATAATGAAAAACATTTTAAAGAGAAACTTAATTATCAATTTTGTGGAAGTCCAATACGGTATTACTTAATACATACTCGTGTCTAATAGGTGTGTCATGGATCTAAATGCTTTATGTGAAATCTATAAATTGCACGCTAAAAGTTGATAAAAAATACATGTATCTATATCTAACAGTTATACACACACATATTGAATATGTATCCACGCAGTCACGAAGCTAGAGCATTAGATACGGGTTAGGAAGAACCCAGTAGCTTTTGCTTAGATCATGTATTTGTATTAGAAATTTCATTAAATTATGTATAAATATGCGATTGCGAACCCAATAATTAAGACGAGCTATGAGTTTAATGACAAGTTCAGAACCCATAAACTTCAAATCTGGCTCCGTCTCTGCTCATGTCTTCTTTAGTTCAACGTACTCTTTGTACTAGACTACAAATATGTCAGGTTCGTTGACATCAATTAGGTGCTTTCTCGGTGTTGTTGGGTTCTCTCTGCAAGACCCAAGAGAGCTATCTAGCCAAATGTTTGCACAAAATTCTAGAGCTAAATTCTTCAACTGGTACACCTCTATAGGTCTTGATTGCTCTCATTCAAACCCTTTAGCCATTCTCTATGTTTTTTCAGTATTTGTGTTTAACTTCGTCTCCTCATTCATTTATGCTGTCATCCCATGCACCTAAAAAAGGGTAGCCCGATGTATGAAGTTTCCCACATTCACGCAGGGTCCGAGGAGTGATGTCGACAGCCAACCCTAACGAAGCATCTCATGCACCTAAGAATAGTATATTTTTCTCTTTATAGTTGCTTACTTTGCTTGAATTAATATGATTCTCCATTTTGGGTCGTTTCAAAATGTTTGACACCATTCTAATAAATTATACACACTTAATCGTTGATATGCTGTTTGCTCTCTTTTCAACCACTGTGTTAATATTCTCTTTCCTCATCATTAACAAATTATGTTAGTCGACTAAAATCACAGACACTGTGACATAAAATAAATCGGAGGAAGTATAAGTTATTGCTTTAGCATTTCTCTTGGATGTCCTTCGCCTTTCTTTTACTTCGACCGCTAAGCAACAGTAAGATGACTACTCTTGGTAAACTTTTTCTGTACTTGTGTCATTTTTCTACCAAAACTGAAAATTTCCTGGCTGCTTCTTAAATCTACACTAGCTTTGTCATTGACCTCAGGAAATAACGTGTTTCCTACTAAAGCCTTAGGTACGTACGATGTGCCTTATCCATTATATTTTACTGGGAACTCTCCAACCAATAGGTTTCTGCACCACCATATACAGAAACTATGGCTCAATGATTTTAACTTGTCAAGTGTTTGATTTTATGTATTGATCCAAATTTGAGTGGTGATGTAACAGTTTGTTACTTCTCCAGGGACGGTACAGTCTTATTGTTGCTTTCTCTCCAACTGGTTGGTCATTTGGTAAAGGAAAGAAGAAGTCAACTGGAAGCAGGTGGCAGCAGGGTACTATCATCAGGTTATTGTCTACTTAACTTTGTTCATGAGTCAAACTAGCTACATATGTAATTATAATTGAGTCAATGTACTAGATCAATGGATGACATTTAACTACTGAACCAACATGTGTTTGTTCCGATTAGCATGGGTTAAACACAACTGATTGATGAAAACATCATTTGTTTTGCTCTCAGGTATGAAGTACCATACAGTGAACACAGCAGCTTTTCAGAACTCAAAGAGTTCGTTAAGTTTGTATCTCCTGTTAACATCATCCCTAGTGTAAATAATCATGGACCTGAATCCAGCAACGCAATGGTCTCGCGCCTCTTGGACTGATCTATTGGCAGTAATTTTCTGCATTTTGCCTGTTGTAGCAATTTGAGTATTAAGATCATCCATCTCAGAACATAATAATTCTATACAACGGCTCATACTATATTGTATCTATTTTGGGTAACTCTCCCAACCATATTCATTAAGTGAAGGGTAGGTGGCAGGTCAACGGTAGAGTGGTTGTCTCAACTCTAAACTTGCATTACATACGTCTCTTAGCTCAACCATATGACTATTGCTGATATATCCTTTTCCAAGTTGGATTTGATGCATTCTGTTCTTTTGCTGTGAAATTATGTTCTTATGCTATAAATTCATCAACCTGTTTATTTATTTATTCATTTTATCCATCATCTGCTCCGGCATGCATTTATATTTCGAACAGTAAAATAAAAAGAAGGGCCAATATTCTAAGTTCTAACCCCACACTCTCATTTTAACTATATTAATATTAGGAGGTTAGGCATGATAGAGGTTGAAAAGACAGCAATATAATATTAATTATCAGCTACAACCTACATGCCCGTATTTGTTCTTTTTCTTGCTTTGAGCTGCTAAAGCTAAAGGAGGCAACAGAGGTCTATACAACTCAGATAAGGATGGCAATGTTCACTTTTCACAACTTATTTTATAACCAAATGATGAAAAAACAACAGCTAGTGTAAGAATGCGTAGGCTTTGCTCCTTAACTATGAGTAGCTAGGCTTTACTTGTTGAAGGAGTCCTAATACTGAAACTCATGCCTTGACAATTTGTGCTTGAATTGGATGATAAACTAATTAAATTAGCTTAGGATACGACTAAGAAAATTTGCGAGGAAGCTTAGAGTAAATTTTACGGTGTTCATCTAACTTTGTATTCGTTAGGCAAAAGTCATTTTTCTTCTTTTTGTTACATAACAATCATTCAACTTTGCGTTTATTACGCAAAAGTTACTTTTCTTCTTTTTGTTACATAAAAATCATTCAACTTTGTGTTCATTACCTTAAATCGCTTTTCTTTCTTTTGTTACACAAAAATTATTTTATTTGCTCTATTTATCACAAAAGTCACTGTGACCAGATTTTATAATATTTTTACTTGAAAATCTATATGTCCTTGACATTATAAATTCTCGTATTTGTGTAATACCTTCTATATTATGCTATATAATACATTTTTACCTAGGTATTTTACTTATTATTAAAATAAATTTAAGTCATTTTATTTATTATTTTTATAATATATCCATCCATTTAATTTTTTTATGACACTCGATGTTCAATCATATTCAAGCATGAATATATTTCAAATATAAAAATGATAAAGATATATTTATTTTAATATTTATTTAACAAATGATAGTTTTTTATAGTCCATAAAATTTTTAAAAAAAGTTTCGAAGATATTTATGTTTAATATTAAGTTTTTAAAAGCTGTATTTGTTAATATTATTTATTTGAAAGTATTAGTCTGATGTGTCATTTTGCTAAGGGTATTTAATTTATTAAATTACTGGGTATGACTTGGATGATAAATCAATGAGCTTTGATTTTTTTAATTTTCATTAAACATATTTCATTAAGCACGACTATGAACACAGACTTGAGATTTGTTCACGGTAATATTACCGACAAACTTAATAATGCTACTTATATATCTTGAAAATTAATATTAGTGGACCCTAAACCCCAAAAATCCAAAATCCTTTTGATGAAAAAAACGCTCTCTTCTCTCTCCTCTCTACTGGCGATTTTTTTCTGAGCTTGGGCAGCCATGGTTGCTGCGATCTCTCCCCAGCCTTTGGCTGTGGGAGAGGCAATTCAAAACAACACTGAAACAATTCCTAAACAAATTCCAAAAGAATCCTACGCTGCACAACTCCAACAAAAATAGTCTGCCTCAATGTCGTCAAAAATAGAATTGTTTCCTGTTAGTGTCGTTCATGGGGAGCCAACGATTGAATTTACTATGGAGGAAGTTAATGAATTCACCAGGGAGGAAGGACTGCATCAAGCAGTCGTTGTAAAATTCTCTTATGGAAAGCCTGAATTACAGGAGGTTAGAAAAGTTTTTTCGACGCAATTCGAAGTTGATGGTCGCTGCAACATTGGACAACTTGATTTCCATCATCTGTTGGTTAGGTTCGATCTTTATAGTGATTATGTTCGTTTCCTATCAAGGTCGACTGGATATATGAAATCTAAAGGTGATGAATTCTTCTTTAGAACGTTTCCATGGACGCTAGGGTTTAATCCGAAGGAAGAAACATCCATGGCAGTCGTGTGGATCTCACTCCCAGGTTTGCCTCCTATTTTTTTTGCTAAGAGGTCGCTGTTATCTATCGCAACTGCTGTGGGTAAAGCACTTGCTGTGGATAAGGCAACACAAGAGAGAACTCGACCTAGTGCTGCTAAAGTTAAGGTCATACTTGATCTTATGGGCAAACATCCTAAAATAGTTAAAATTGTTATTAGGGACAAAGTTACAGGAAAATCTATCGTGCATGATCAAGAAGTTGTATATGACAATCTTCCAAGTTATTGCACGTACTGCAAGCATCAAGGGCACGAGGAAAAAGTGTGTCGAGTAATGAAGAGACGAGCTGAAGAGGAGGTTATTGCAAAAGATACAACTGGTGGTAATCTGCCTATTAATGAAGTGAGTATGATTGAACAACTTCAGGGAGATGCTAGGGATTATTTAAATGCGAAAAGAGCTGAACAAAGAGGTAAAAATAGTGCACCAACAGATGGAAATATGATAAGTGAACCAGGAAAAAATACACTGGTCGTGCAGCAAAGGTTATAAAATGAAGGAGGAAAAGAAATTGTTAATGAGAGCAATGTTAATCTGTTGAGTCGAGCAACAAATGGTGATGCTGTAGGTGATAGTATAATGCTCAATAAACTCCCTCTGGAACCTATGCGTGATGTTCCTGCTAGACAAGCCTTAGCAAGAATTTTTGATGCAGTAAATCCAGTAATAGAAGGTTATGATAAATTGAAATGTCCTACTGAGATTATAGAGGCTAAGGAGCAGGGGACTCTGGATCAACATGCTGCAGATCATAGGTTGAATTCTACTAATGATGCACCTGATATGTCAATTGATGGACGCCAAAAGATTAGTTCTGATAGACCTAATGAACCTGTATAAATTGGTAATACAAAGGAGGTTAATGCAGATGGGGATCGAGGTCAAAAGACTGGGCAACTTGCAGAAACAGTGGACACTCAGGATAGGCATTTGGAGGAAATATAGGAACAAATAAAGACGAGATGTTTGAAGGTAAGGCTGGGCATGTAAAGTCTGATATTAAGGGTGAGGATCTGAACAAAAAAGGAGAAGTTTGGAATGTGATAACCTCCAGAAAATCTCCTACAAAAAAGGGGTATCACTAAAATTTCAGAACCAAGGTGCTCGACCAATTGACACTAACATTGTGTCCAAGGCAAATTCGTTCGAGATTCTTGCTGCTACTAGGGATCCTGAAATTGATGCAACACGTTCAAATGGTAATGTGATGTCCAAACAACTAGTTCCAATTCTTAGCAATGAACAAGGAGGGCAAAACAGTGCGAAATTAGTTAAAAATTTAGGTGTTCAACGAAATGACTCAAAGGTTAAGTTGGGTGCAGAACTAGCTCACAGCTCGAATGCACCTACTTTGCATTTTTCCAATCCTCACGTAGAATAAATCATCAAAGACGCTCAAAATGCAATGATGATGAAGTCTACAATGAACCAACCTGTGGTCGCATTGAATACCTCTGTATTTGAGGTTCCTACACAGTCAGTAGAATCTATGGGGGAATTCGAAGGTGAATCTGGGCAGCTTGTGTTATCTACTGGGAATAATAATGATGTTATACACGCAAATGTGAGAGGGATGTATATCAAATCCAAGTTGTGGGCTGATCAACGAGAGGAGGACGATGAAGAAGATTGGGGCGATGGTTTTGCTGGGTACTCATCGGAGGAGGAAGACCATGATGATGGTGAGGATAATGCAGGTGAGTCGTTAGCACTATCTAAACCTGTTGGTACACCAACAACAAGTCATAAGAGCAATTTGAACGTCAATGCTCCTGTTTTTCTGCCCAGAAATTCTCCAAATCGAAGCTTGACTCCAGTTGCGTCAACACAAACAAAGCACACCGTCCCATCTACTACTGATCGAACAACAACAATTATCAAATCTGGACAGCAGCAAATTAAAGTAACTAGTCCATTTTGGACGCAGTGCAACATCAACTTATGCCAAACGATTCAACTAATGTTTGTACTGCTGATCGAACAACAACAACAACAAAATATGGGCAGCAGTTAATTGGAAACAATCCTACTGCCAGTGGTGAGATTGATCGACACAGGGTAGTGTTAAATCCAAAAGAACAGCTTTCAGGTGTTCCAGCGATTAGTGAGGAGGAAAGAAAGTTGCTGGACACGATGGTAAATTATAAACCTGCAATTTCTTTAAATCATACTGCTTTGAGTACTGGTCAGGTGAATAAAAATAGAAAGAAGGTGAAAGACATGGAGCTGAAGCAAACACATACAACCTTAGCAAATAAGCAAGATACAAAGGCCTTGATGACACAAGGTATTGAGCAGGACATGCCCAATTCGGTGAAACTGGGCAGAGATATATATGAAGAGGGAGAGGAAGATGAACTTATAAGTACATATTGAGCAGAGGCAGCAAGAAAATGGGATCTATCACCTATGCATAGCGGCAAAAGAAAAAAGACACATACAAGAGAAAAAAGCTGGGACGACAAGGTGAGTGTAGATGCAAACATAAGGCGACTCCCGATGAGAGTTGCCAAACAAAAGCAGGTTGTTCCAACTACGTTAACAAAGTCCAATCGTTCAAAAAAGAAAGCATGAATTTTGAAGCCATTTTGAAAAGGGATTCCGAAGAGGACAAGATTATACAAGTTGAAGATTTCACAAGACTAGATAAGAGAGATCATCACTGTTATTTCTACATTTTCTTGTTCTACCATCACATTAGCATAGTGTTATGGAATATCATCACAGGGTATATTATAAACTCTGTGATGATCATAGAGTATCTAGTCTTAGCTAATTCTTTCTTTTTACATGCATGTTAGTAGAAGAGGCTATTTTATGCCTCGATAGGATTAGTAAGGTAAGGTTTAACCCAATAGTGTCTGTCCAGGTCCTATGCCTTTGAAAAATACCAAAGCGTCTATGAGATTATATGCCCTCGGGAGACTTTGCCGGCAGCTACACCATGATTCCTCTACATGAGGCTGCCATATAGGGCATTGTGAGGCGCAGAGGAGTGATTATATAGCCAAGGCATAGAGGCAACATTACTGGTGCTATTGTCCCCCTTATTTGTACTATTCCTATATGGGTTCTTTCTTTGCTTTTTATTATTAATAAAATAGCCCTAGGCTCTTGCCTAGTGGATTACTAAAAATAAATAAATTAATATTAAGAAAAAACAATGTACGAATGTATTATAAAAATAATAAATAAAATAATGTTAAGTTATTTTAATTATAAGTAAAATACAAGGTTAAAGTATATTATATAACATATAATATAGAAAGTATTACACAAAAGGGAGGATTTATAATGTGAAGTGCATAATAGACTTTTCAGGTGAAAGGTTTATAAAATCTGGTCAAAGTTATTATTGTGTTAACTAGAGCATATTAAAATTATTTTTGTGTAACAAAAAAAAAGAAAAATGACTTTTAAGTAATGAACACAAAGTTAAATGACTTTTACGTAAAAAAAAAAGAAAGAAAAATGACTTTTGGGTAATGAACACAAAATTAAATAGCCACCCACGAAATTTACTCGGAGGCTTATAAATAAAAGCAATAAGAAATGCTTAAAAGAACTAAATTGGAACGAAGATAATTTGGTTTGATTTGTTCTTCTGATTGATTGGATAATGTCTATATCTTTATAAATCAAGGTCATGTTAATCATGTCCCAATTTTATCCTTACAATCTATCTATTCACCATTCAACGGACACTGAATTAATGCATTGACTACTGCTCACTGCATCTCGAGTCAACGTTCGAACATCCAACAAGGGACTGATGAATTGACATATATATGTTTTCATTTTCATTAGGAGTCTTCTAGAATATCAACTGATGGAACACTTATCCTCAAGACAAGATGACAAACCAAGTCAATGAACTATTAATTCTACAAAAACAAAAGTTTATGACAAGAAAGAAATATAATTAGGTGGCCCTTGTTCCTGACATGAGTGAATGTATGTCAATTATAAAATCTTAAAAAATAAAACGCGTAGATGATGAATATTGACTTACAGCTTGTTTAGATGGTTGTTACCTGTTGTATTAAAACGTATTGTTATTTTAAAAATATAATATTTATTTTGATTGTTACTTGAATTTTATTATAACGTTATATAACGACGAAAAATGTCACTTTATGGAATAACTGAGTTGGTGTGATCACATCGTTACCTTATTTTTTCCCTCTCATCTTGTCCTTCCATATTATTAAAAATTTATATTTTATCCTTTATCTACCTTTTTATATAATAATTCTAACTTGTACCTTATGTTTTATTTATAATATTGCAAGTTTATTCTTCATATTGTTGGTGCATGACATTATGAAACGGCGGAAAACAATCTAATCTATCCAAATATTATATACATCTAATTAAAACGATATAATACATTATAATACAACATTATACGATACATTGTAAAATGATACATAACAACTATCCAAACGAGCGGTTAGTTTAAACAAACTTTGTTCATTTCGGGTAGTTGGGTTGCTATTAGCTACATAGTGAATAATTAAATATCATTCTGAATACTCTATAGCGAGATAATTTTAAATGAATGTAGTTTCATATTATTTTTACAAGAAATAATAACACTAATGGGTGAATCTTCAAAAATGATTATGCTCTAAAACACAGAGGCTTAAGTACCATCAACTTTTATTTTCTTTCTCTTAAAATTAAAATAGCCACTGCAATCGAAAGTGGAGTTGGATAATTGAGGAAGTTATTCATCCCATAGATGAGGTTTGTTTTGGTAATTATGAATTTTTATTACCAGAAAAATATTTACAAAGTGCTCAGAACCTCTAAAGTTGGACAACAGCCCCAACTTTAGCATACTTCATCTACAACCATGCAAAAATAGAAAACTGTAACCTATGCTTTGTCTACTAACAAAACTAACTAGGATAGTAATCAAGCTGCTTCAACAGTAGTGCCAATTTCTTCCTCGTTCTTCCTTTGCAATGTATGTCTCGAATGATCTGCCTCACTATAGTTGCTGTTAGTCTGGTTCTTTGTAGGAAGATTTTGCTGTTCCTTTCCAACCAGGTATAGTACACACTTCCTGCTAGAGCCATACAGTATATCTCTACTTTGGCATTGTTACCATAGTCATGTTTTTGAGCCCACTCGATTTCTTCCTTTCATCTCATAGCTTGTCGTTGGATTCCCTGCCACTTGAGTAGTTGCTGCCAGATCTGAGATGTGGTTGGACATTTAAAGAACAAGTTCTATACATCTTCTTCATCATTATCACATAATGGACATGTTGTGTCATATCCAATATCTCATTTCTTCAGTCTCATCTTTGTGTAAAGTCTGTCTTGTATTGCAAGGTATAAAATGAATAACCATTTGGGGCGGCCCTTGTTATTGCATGTCAATTTCCTCCATTGCACTTTAGGATAGTTGTCTCTCAACTTATTATACATTATCTTTATAGCATATGTCTCACCCTTCAGGAATTCCTCTGTAGTTACTCCTGCATTCTCCAAATATTGCTTAGCCTTTAGGATCTTCTGAATCAGCCAAGATGCTTGTGGAAAGTTCTTTCCCATACTTCATTACCCTTAGTATAGTGGATATGCACCCATTGAATCCATAACCAATCCTTCTTCTTGCATAAGATCCAATAGTGCTTGAGCATGACAACTTTATTCCATGTGTATATGAATATTTTGAGACCACCTGCTGATTTGGTATACAATTTTGTCCCATGCTATTAGAGCCTTCTTTGAGCATTCATTATTCCCATTCCACAAAAATCTTCTGCATACTTGTTCAAGCCTCTGAATCACCTTCTTTGGCAAGATGAAAATTTGGGACCAAAATTATTGGATAACTATGAGCACACTCCTGATCAGCTGCAATCTCCCTGCATAAGACATTATCTTTGATGTCCATGAAGTTACTCTCCCTATCATCCTCTCTATTAATGGTTGGAATTGTCCAATTGCTAGTCTTTTTGAGCTCAATGGGACTCCCAGGTACTTGAAAGGTAGATATCCCATAGAGAAGCCTAATTCTTGCATAATTTGCGAATCTAGCTTGGCACACCTCCAAAATAGACAACACTTTTCCCCTTGGTTGGATATTAGCCCAGATGCCACAGAGAATTGCTGGAATTGTTTGTATAGTAGTTGAGTCGATACCACATCCCCCCTACAAAACAACAACATATCGTCTGTAAACCCCAGCTGTATTATGTTCAATTTGTCACATCTAGGATGATAGTTAAAATCTAGATTTTCTGCCAGTGTTTTCACTAGTCTACTAAGGTATTCCATGGAAATCACAAATAAAAATGGTGACAAGGGGTCACCCCGCCTTACTCCTCTCTTTGCAGTAAAAGGAACACTTGGTGTAACGACCCGACCGGTCGTTTTGCGTTATCGTACCCCGTTCCCCTAAATAAAACTTCCCATCGTGACTTATTGTGATTTATGACCTATGGGGACGAGTATTTCGGGATTTGGAAGTGTTTAGAGTGGTATAGGAACACTTAGTTCCTTAAGGTTGGCCTTTTTGGCCAAGTTTGACTTCAGTCAATATTTTTAATAAATGACCTCCGAATCGGGTTTCGACAATTTCGGTAGCTTCGTATGATGATTTCGGACTTGGGCGTATGTTCGGAATGGGTTTTTGATGACCCCGGAGCGTTTCGGCGCCCAATATCGAAATTAGAGTTTCCTTAAGTTTGAAATTTGGTTTGGAACGTGTTTTTGTGTTATCGAGGTTTGAACAGAATTCTGAGACCAGGAATAGTTCCTTTATGTCATTTATGACTTGCTCGCAAAATTTGGTGTCATTCCGAGTAGTATAGGTCGGTTCGGCGCATTGATACCGAATTCAAGAACTTGAAGTTCTTAAGTTTGATCTTTAGGGGTTTTGAGGTGTGATTTTGAGTTTTAGCGTTGTTTTGAGTGTTCCGAAGGCTCGAGTGAGTCCGTATTATGATATGGGACTTGTTGGTGTATTTGGACGGGGGCTCGGGTGGGCCCAGGTGCCTCTCGGGCACCAAACGAGGCCAAAAACCAGCTGCATGCAACGGTTGCTAGTGCACCTGATCTGGTGTGACCGCATGTGCGGTTGCCCAGTCGCAGGTGCGGGACCTCTCCTACGGTCCCAGCCTCGCAGGTGCGACCCCCAGGTGGGCTGCCCATCCCTCGCAGGTGCGGGCCCTTTCCCGCAGGTGCGGACTCCTGACCGCAGGTGCGAGCCCAGGCCCCTTGTCCCATTTCCGCAGGTGAGGAACCTTTGTAGGCAGTGAGTTCTTTAAAAAACACGGGATTAGCTTATTTCCTCCATTTCTTTCCACCATTAAAGACCTTGAGAGCTTGAGAAAACAACCCCACTACCTAGCAGCTAAAAGGTAAGTAAATTCTACCCTAGTGTTAGTTTAATACATGAATTCCTAGTTAAATTAACTACCTAATTAGTGAAAATCAAGGAATTGGGTAGTAACTTAGGGCTTTCAAGAATTTAGGGAATTACCCGTTAATTAGCCATGAAATCAAGTAAAAATCATGTATTAACGGTCCTTAAGTTATGGGTGAGTGTTTCCTTCGAGAATTTTCGGAATCCGAGCGTGCGAGCCCGAGGGTGAATTTTGGGATTTCTTCAAGAATGATGAAATGACTAAGTAAATAGGAGAATTCCATGCTTTTGAGTATAAATAGATATATTTACATAACATTTGATTAGTTTCGAGTCCTCGGGTCACAAGTTCGGAGTTTCGGACGCATTCTTGACACGGGGAGTAGGTTCGACATGAGGTGAGTCTCCTTTCTAACCTTGTAAGAGAAAATTTCCCCCATAGGTGATCTAAATGCTATGTGTTAATGTTTGTGGGGGCTACGTACGTACAAAGTGACGAGAGTCCGTACGTGGCGGCTATTATTATTATGTCCGGGTAGTTAGGCCCACATCATGCCTTGTGTTCTTCCTCGTAATGAACTATATGTTATGAATTCATGTTATATGTAGTCTTGTTTCCCCGAGGTTTATGGAATTTGATAATTTGAAGGAATTGTTTATGGAAAGTAATTTTAAAGGAATGTTGTGTGTGCATGTGACCGCTTCGCAATTTACATTCCGCGAGCGGAGTGTTATTTCCCCCACTCTCATGGGAGCGGGCCGTACGCCACAACGAGATTGAAATATGAAATTATGGTTTGGGCTGTTCGACCCTCGGCAGTGCACAGATAAAAATCATTTTATGGCTCAGGCCGGTTGTCCTTATCCCGTATGCGCATGATAAATTATTAATGATTTCATGGATATTGATTTGACATGTATTTGGGGGAAAATGAAGTAGTAATTATTTATTTACTTCCAATATTTATTTGAATTTCAGTGCCTTTAATATTTGCTGCTTTACTACCTTCATATGCCTACAACTTTCATCACATTCTGTTAAATTATATTGTTGGACCTTAGTGAGTATCAAGTCGACCTCTCGTCACTACTTCTTCGAGATTAGACGGGATACTCACTGGGTACATATTTATTTATGTACTCATGCTACGCTTCTGTACTTAATTGTACAGGTTCTGAGGCTGGTGCATCTGGTTATCAGGCCAGAGCTCGGTTTTGAGTATAGACTGGACCTGACTTCACGGTGAGCTGCTTCTCCTGATGATCCTTGGTAGCACCATGGAGTTTCTTTTGTTATTTACCGTCTATTTCTTTCAGACAGTGGGACTGTATATCATACCTTATGTATATTCTGTTAGTATGCCCGTAGGACTTGTGACACTAGTTCCTGGCACACACGTGATAGTTATTATGGATTTCGGGTCTGTATAAATATTTGCTCACGTCTCCTTATGATAGCTTTTGGTTAAAACCGCTTGACTATCCTTTCGATTTATGTTTCGAACTATAAAACTTGGTATATGTTGACATGTTTAATCGAATAAGAAAGAATCCTTAGTAAATTGAGTGTTGGCTTGCTTGACCCCGGTGTTGGGCGCCATCACGACCTGAGTTAGAATTTTGGGTCGTGACATTTGGCTTACCATTTATGTCTTCAGAGTACGACACTGTTGATACACACACCATAATCCATCTTACAAATGTTTCTGGAAAATTCAGCGCATTTATAACTTGTTCTAGGAACACCCATTCTATAGAGTTATAAGCTTTTTGCATATCAATTTTGATCATGCATCTTGGCACCCCTTTCCTCCCATATCCTTTCACTAGTTCATGACTAAGGATAATGTTATCTGTGATAACTCTACCAGGTACAAACGCAACTTGACTCTTATCTACGAGGTTGTCCATGACTCCATGTAGTCTGTTAGTGAGAATTTTGGAAATGATCTTATATAGTGTGGAGAAACAAGATATATAGGTATATATTGTTTCACTGATGGGGGATTGTTTTTACCTTAGGCACCAAAGTAATAGATGTGCAATTTATTGGTTGGTAGACCTTATTAGTATCAAAGAAATTCATGACAACTTCAGTTACCTCATCTCCAATTATGGTCCATATTTTTTTAAAGAATAGTGAATTAAATCCATCTATCCCTGGGGCTTTGTTTTCATCAATCCCCTGTAGTTCTTGCCAAACTTCTTCTCTGGTAAATGGTCGGATAAGATGCAACTGTTGTGTCCTTGATAGAATAGATCCCCTCCTCATAACATCTAAGTTTACAGTAGGCAGTGTAGGATTTGCAGCCCCAAGTAGGTTATGATAAAAGATTAGGATCTCTTCCTCTATCCCCTTGGGGCTGCAAATCCTACACTGCCTACTGTAAACTTAGATGCCTACTGTAACCTACTTGGGGCTGCAAATCCTACACTGCCTACTGTAAACTTAGATGTTATGAGAAGGGGTAACATCTATCCCCTTTTATGTTTGAATAATATCACCTACTGCATTCATAAGTGATTTGATCTGATTCTGAGCTCTCCTGTTTTTATGCTGGCAAAAAAATAAGCCGAATTAGAATCCCCCAGTTTGAGCCATTGGACTCTAGACTTCTGTTTATATATGCTCTCCTCTATTAGATCCTATATCTCCAGCTGCGACCTTAGCTTTTTTTCTACATCAAAGTTATGGGGATCCTGAGTATATGTTCTCATCTGCTATTGTAGTAGTTTAAGATCATTCCTGATGCTTTTTATTTTGTCAGTTATCCCAGAGAACTCCTTTGTGTTTAGGCGTTTCATTGCTTGTTTTATGTTTTTCAGCTTAAGCCATACTCTTTTCAGGTACACTACATTGGTATTGATCTTCCAGTTGTCTTCTACTATCTTCCCAAAGTTTGGATGATCAACCAAACAATTCAGGAATCTAAATGGTCTTGGTGCTTTCTTCTGTTGTCTCCCCAACTCAATGCTTAGGGGTGAATGATCAGAAAAGTACGAATCTAGGACTTGAACTTGAATAGGAGGCATATTGCATCCATTCTCCATTAATTAACACCCTGTCAATTTTGCTGAAGACATGGATGTTGGTCCATGTGAATGGTCTTCCTATTGCCTGTAACTCAGTCATACCAACATCTTCTACATTTATCTAAAGTCTCTTATCTCATGGTCTTGCACCACATTATAATGCACTCTGTCTTCCACCTCAAGTATAGCATTGAAATACCCTATTACAAGACATGGTTCTTGTTTTCTACTTTCTATTCCCCTAAGTTTTCTCCATAACTCCTTCCTATCATGCACTGTATGTAGACCATAAGCAACAATAAAATGAAAGGTTACTGCAATGTTAGGAAAGCTAATTGCATTCTGTATGTATTGATTATGTATACTGATCTTCTTAACCACATCAATCTTGGGATCCCATATCAACCATATCTTCCCTTTATTATTCAAGGAAGTATTTGAAATTCATTCCCATGTAGGTGCTATTTTGTGTATCACCTGGCCATCTTTAAATTCTTTCACTCTATGTTCTATGATAGCTACAACACTAGATTTATTCTCTTTAATAAACTCTCTTAGCTCCTTTTACTTATACGACTTATTCATTCCCCTCACATTCCAAGTAATGACTTTCATATTTGTAATGGAGGGAAATGGTCATGATTATCTGTACCACCTTGGCTACGTTGTCCTCTTTCACATTGCTTGGCTTGCTGCATTACCATGACTTGACCTAGTGGATCATTTGCCCACTCTACTAGTGAGCTAAATCCATTATTTGTATCAACATCTCCCTCTTTGTTTTCCCCATTCATAGCCATTTTTAGTGGCTGATTTTGCTTTCACCACTGTCCATCCTTCTGCGTGTGTTGCATTTGGAGTAATATGTGCTTTGTCATCAGAACCTTTTCCACCATTTGTTTGACCATTTCCATTCTGCACTTGCACATTCTGTTTATCACTTATCTTCAGCACTTGGTCACTCCTCCTCCATACTTGCATAGGCTTTGGTTGCTTCCTTTTTTGGGTTTGTAATGGTTGCTTCTG
Source organism: Nicotiana undulata (assembly GCA_005239495.1). Classification (NCBI taxonomy): domain Eukaryota; kingdom Viridiplantae; phylum Streptophyta; class Magnoliopsida; order Solanales; family Solanaceae; genus Nicotiana; species Nicotiana undulata. The sequence goes on along the minus strand of ML241375.1, from coordinate 14,536 downwards.
CACATTCAGAATCTTGCAATTGTGTCTTATTTGCAAATATGATGCACAATACTCAGGTCCTCAGTCATATTTCTCTTCTTGTTCAAACACCCCACCTTTAGGGTCTTGGACAGTGATGCATTTAGGGAGTGGTCTAGTAACATCCATTTTGATGAGTACTCTTGCATATGATATCGTGCAATATTGGTGGTGTACTCATCAACATATACAGAAGTACCTAAACCACTACTGGTTTTGCTCAGTGACTTCCCTCCCCAGCAGCTTAGAGGTAGATTACTTAACCCATATTGGAATAATTTTAAGGATTTCATTTTAAGAATTGAACTCTGCAGACCATTCTTTCATTATCACATGCCTGCTATTGATTGTGTTTAGGCCTGCGAACAATACCTCATCTCTTTCCTCTATGCTCTTGAATCGAATGAAAAAGTAGTCATTATTGTGATAGTATATTTGGGGCTTCTCTGCGAACTTCCATTGCGTTATGAGAAATCTCTCCACTGCTCCTATCGATGGTGATTCTCCAACAACATACAGAATTATAGCCAATCGCCATTTTGCACTTTCCTCTTCTATATCCTCCTGTTTTAATTTTACAATTGTCTCCTCTTCCTGAATGCTAGGTGGTACATACCTCAAACTCATGCTTTTTGATGCCAACTTATTTCCTGTAACAACACTTGACCAGGTTTGCATGTTTCCAGCCCCCTTAGGCAAGTCATCAACCCTTTGCACCTGTTGAACTTCATCAGTCTCCTTGTTGTTGCTAGATTCCTTAGTTACAGTAATGCTTTCCTGAATTTCTATAGCTTTAGCCCCAGATGTACCCCTTGTATTACAAGTGGTACCATCACCATTGTATACCTTCCTGCATGTGCTTGATTCAGCCATACCAGGTATTGATTTCCCCTTCCCAGTGATTGGCGTGGTCTTAAATTCATGTTTGTCCAGTTGATTAGCCTTGTCCGTCGGTGTTTGTTTCTCAGCAGAGCCATGGAGATTTCCTCCATTTGGTGATTTCAATTTTCAGATCCTACCTTCAATTCCTCAAGTAGCTTGAAATCCGTAATCAATACCTTGTTCACCCGCTTCCGTGGTCGTCCTCGCCCTCCCATTGCAGTAATCAACGCACCTTAGTAGAGTCACCTAATCGAGCGCCGAGAGAGAAGAACATGTTAGATGAAGTTCTTAAATCTTTATTAATGTGCCGTTAGTCGAAGTAAGCAAAAGTGTAATCAAAAGAGAGTTTAATTATTATCTGGGTACTCAATTGTAACTGATAAAAGAGAAATTGTGCATGACCTAATTCAATGAGTTGGGAGATATTCCTCGCTTCATACATTCTTCTTCCCACTCCTCCAATTTTACGTTATTGTAACAAAGAGAAAATTAAAAAAAATAGAAGAATTTATTTTGTGATAAGAAGAAAGATGACGTGCTTATAATTTAACAAAATTCTCAAAGCACCCGAGCACCCCCCCATTACTGATGAATGACGGAAGGGAAACAACCAATATGTGATTTATGCTATGTTAGTTGGTTTATAGGTTAAAAGCTGGGCTATGCAGAATTTGGTAAATACCGAATTACGGAACCAAAATCTAAAGTTTTGGTATTCGATATTCGATATGGTGTTTGGTTTATGTTTTAAAAAATATTAGTATTAGGTATGGTATTCTGTATTTTAAAACGAAATACCGAAATACTGTACTGCACCGAAATATATATTATATTACACCATACCCATTTTATTAATTATAACATAAATGTATGAAATTTAAAATTTTACTTTCCTTTATTCACTGTGTTCATCAATTAACTCTAAACAAATAACAAATATTTCTCTAAGTTTTCTCTCTCTAGGTTGGTATTTGTTGGTTTTGGATAAATTTTTTGTCAACAAACGTTTTTAGTTTTGTACTTGAGTACTTTAATTAAGAATATTACCGTGTATGACTCTATGCACTAGTTAGTATTTAAACCGAATAAACCGAAGTTACCGAACTGAATAAACCGAAACCGAAAGTGGAAAAACCGAACCATACCGAATTTAATTAGGTACGGTATTGGTATAACATTTTACGAAATCGAATATACCGAACCGAAATGTCTAAATACCGTACCGTACCGACCGACGGACACCCTAGTTAAAAGTAGACAAAATTTCTCCTTACCCTTTTCTTAATCATATTTGGTTTTCTTTCTCTTGAAGGAAGGAATACATATTTATCATAATTGATTTTTATTTTTAAAGAAATTATAAATCTCCCATATTTAGCCATTCTTTTTTCTTGGAGGAAAATATTTTCAATTTTCCATAAATTAAGGATCTTTTCTTCTCATTTAGTAGCATTCATAATGTAGCCATAAGGGGTTTGAGAGTCTTATTTAGGGGAAGAATTACAAGTATTATCCTTCCACTTGTGTGCGCCTCTTTGTAAGGTTGTTCTCTCGATATTTGTACTCTCTCTTGTATAGTGGATTGCTTATCTTTGCTTGTGGATGTAGGTTAATTGATCGAACTATGTTAAATATTTGTATCTCTCTTGGTATGTTTCTCTATCTGCTATTTGATTTATCATCGTTAAAGGTATGATTAGTTAGCTTCCGCATAATAACTGGTTATTTTGATCCTAATAAGTCGTATCAAAGCGATATTGAAGACATGTTCAAGGCGGGTTCATTCTCGCCGCATCCTATTTGATGATAATGAAGATTTTAGTGTGAGAAATTTGACGGTTTGAAGACAAAGTCTTTGTGGTAGAAATTTGGAGACGCAACATTATGAAGGTTATGTGAAAAAAGTGGATCAAGTTTATTTTGTCAGAAATTTCAGGTCAAAGGAGAGAATTATTAGGGCAACATAATTTGGAAATGATCTAACTACACTATTTTCTATGTATCAATCATAAACTTTCTTACTAAATTCTTAACACTAGCAACTGCACGAATGTTGCATGCATATGCTATCTCTCTCGCAATTCCATCAGTCCCTCCGTATCTCTGTTCGAAGATCTCACGTTTCTTTCTATCAATACTGCATGGGCAACCTCAACATATACTATCTTGAAGATACTGACCCTCTGCGATTTTTTGTAATGACCTGACAAGTAGTTTTGAGCTTTAGCGTTCTATTTGGTGATTTGAGACTTTGACTAGCTTCATATTATGTATTATGACTTGAGTGTATGGTTGATTTCTATTTTCGAGTGGATCGAGATTGATTTGGAGAATGATTCTCGTTTTAGAAGCTTTTAGTTGTAGAAGGTGACCAATGTTTGACTATTAGGTAAACATACACGGAATCAGATTTTAATTATTCCAATAAGTTTGCATGATGATTTTGGACATGTCTAACAAATTTGGTTAAATTTCAATGAGTTTTGGATAAGTTTGGGTTGTATGGTGATTGCTTTCAGTTTTGACGTCGATTTGAGCATAAATATTACCATATCAACAAACGACCTTTGATTCTTATTTCGACTAAACCATTATATATGTATCGTAATTTTGACACCATAGCAAGTAAACTCATCAAGTTTCGACTTTATATGAGGCATTTATGGTCATTTTACTGAGAATTGGATTGCCAGATATTTCAAATTAGTTACGAAATTGCCATTGAATTTGCATTTAAAACCTGCACTATTTCAAAATATTGAAACCAACATATTTTCTTCATTATAAGGTCAAATTGAGTGATTAAAACGTCTAAATTGAGTGGAATTGCACAAGGAATCCATTGGAGGCATCAAAATCGAGTTTCAGGATCGTTTGACACAAGAAACGAGGCAAAACAATTGGGTATTTTTTGGTTGTTAATGTTGTTAAAGTTTTCTCATCTTGCAAGTTATGATGGGGAGAATTCAAGGATGTTCTTCAAGTTTCTTCCACGGGGTAAGGTCTAAACCATAATCTAAATATTTTCCTTTGATTCAATCCCCTAGTTTAAGCTTTTACTCCATGATTTTAATTGAAAACCCATTTAATTCTTTAAATCAAGACCTAATGTTATGTCCTAAATTTTTGAAAATTAAAAATGAGTTAGAGGAGTTTATTTCCTGATTCCTTTTGGATTTATATTCTCTTATATTAGGAGAACAACATACTCGAATTTGGCGACTTTAAGAGGAGTATTTCGGGAGATATGGGACCCAACTAGTTGTAACGATCCGGTCGACCATTTTGAACTTTAGTGTTTCATTCAGTGGTTTGAGACTTTGAGTAGCTTAATATTATGTATTATGACTTGCGTGTATGGTTGGATTCGATTTCGAGCGGTTTGGGATTAATTTCGAGGAATGATTCTCGTTTTAGAAGTTTTAAGTTGGAAGAGTTAACCAAGATTTGACTTATGGGTAAACAGACTCAGAATGAGGTTTTAATTATTCCAATAAGTTTATATGATGATTTTGGAAATAGCCACAAAGGTTGGTTAAATTTCGTTGAGTTTTGGATAAGTTTGGGTTGTTTGGTGATTGTTTTCGATTTCGACGTTGATTTGAGCATAAATGTTACCATATTGAGCAACCGACCTTTGATTTGTGATTTGACTAAACCATTATATCCGTACCATAATTTTGGAACCATAGCGACTGGAATCGTCAAGTTTCAAAATCATATGAGGAATTTTATGGCCATTTTACTAAAAATTAGGCTGATTGGGCAGACACATTTTTTAGATTAATTACAAAATTGCCACTAAATTCGTATTTAAATATCTGCACTATTTTCATATATTGAAACAAACATATATCCTTCATTATAAGGTTAAATAGAGTAATTCAAAAGTCTAACTTGAGTGGAATTGCACAACGAATCCATTGGAGGCATCAAAATCGAGTTTTAGGATCATTTGACACATGAAATGAGGCACAACAAAGGAAACAAATTTATATTCTCAGAAGGTCTCTTCAGAGTGGGTGTCTCGATTGTGGTACTTTTGGGGTGCTTAAGAGGGAATACAATGACTTATGGGCCTTAGGACGATGTGGTATTATGCTAAGATCTCTTGTTGTGAGCTTTGGTTAAGGATCATTGTGTTCTAGCAAGGAGAAGTGTCAACTTGAGGGTAATTCGGAAGAAACTCGGAGAAATAGGATAGCTTGGTAGCAGGTTGGATCAACACGGTAATGGATATGATCGATTCTTTGGGTACTTATGATGTGGGTGAGTCTCTACAGGTGTTCTGTGGCAATACTCTTGGGTTTGGCGACTTGCGTGGCTTGGTTGAGTTAGAGAGATTCGGTTATGATGGCTTGGTTATGTGCAAATGGGTTTCGGAGTTTTCGATGGTTTCTACCACGATTTGAGATGGATATTTCCTACCGTCGTGAGGAGCATGTTGCGTTTTGTGATTTTCTCCTAGATGGTATCAAATGGAATATTTCTGACTGATTGGGTATATATTATGCTGATGACTCAGAGTTGATTATGAGAGTTTTGTGCTTTTCATAAGATGGCGTGATAGATGCGGTGTGTTGTGTGGGATTGAGATTTGCATGTGCAAGGTCACACTTCAGTTTTGAAGGGAAGGTCATGAATTCTTGCAACATGCACGGTTTCATATGACTAGATGAATGTTATTACTACTTGGTATTTCTTGAGAAGGGTGTGCAATTCAGAAGGCACACTATTTTTTGAGTTACGGATGCTTCATTGGTATTGCGGTACTCGCTTAGTTGATTGATTGCTGATGTTCAAATTTTGCTATGTGGCATGGAAGAATTATAGAAGTATTTCTCATGGGGATGATTATATATGAGAGATGCGTTAGTCATTCGGTTCGTGGAGTTGGGATCGACTATGGTGATTCATGTGTTATATGGATTTGGAGACTGGGAGTTCTCAGAAGCAGGTTGTTTCGGGGTTGTAGACTGTGAAGATATGGCCAAAGTTAGCTAAATGGTAGTACATGCTATGGTTAGGTCATTGTGGACTTTTTGAGGGCCATTTATCCATTTGGGGATGACTGGAGTTTATCCGGGGGCCCATTGATAGGCCCAATGAGGATGTGTATTCTACACCGAGTCGGATTTGTTGACTCATCACTGTTATTGCTACAAGGTATGATTCAGTTAGAGTTGAACTTGTTCGTGTTTTGATATGTTCAATGTGTTACTCTTCTTTGCTACGGGGAGTTGTGATTTGTTGGTTATATGCTCGAGTGATGCGGTTATGTTTGGACCTTGTAGCAAAATTCGAGTGAAATGGTTAATAGGGTGTTCAATGGTTGATTGCGCCTTGATTGTGGTCTTTTCGGACCGTGGTATATTGTGTTATTCGCTTCTCCATCGTTATGGTCATAAACTTCGTGTAACTAATGTCGAATTGCGTGTGGTTGTTGATTTTAAGCATTGTGGCTTGAGGTATTTCATATGGATCGGTGTTCGGATTGGGTCATGCATCGCAACAACATTATGTTGTGTTATGTTTCCCCTTGTGTGGTGGATTGATATTTGCGCTTCGTGGTGGTATCTGTTGAGTTGGAGGGATGGTTTCTTCATCTCCATTCTCTCCCATCATTGGGTATATTTGAGTTATTGTTCATTGGTGCACAAATTACATGGTATGTGGCTCTAAGTAAGATTTGTGTGACAGGTCAGTCGAGTAGCTTATACTGGTTGAGGTGCGGTTATTTAGCCTGATATGAGTTCCATAGGATTTGGTTAAGGTATGTTTGCACGAATTGTGTCACTAGTCGACTTAGATTTTGGCTATGTTTCTTATCAGGCAAGAGAGCTCCACAACTTGTTAATCTGATAGGTGGTTATGAGTTTCTGTATGTTGCTTTCATCATTGGTAGTGTACAAAGGTTCAGAGCAAGATTTAAGTTGATATGAGGTTTGTTAGCGGTGTCAGGTTGGTTATCGAGTAGCTATTACGTCGGAAGTTATTGCTATGATATTTGAGCTATGTGGTATATCATGTGATTAATTCTTGAGATACGGTTATGGATTGATACAACTTGTTCAGAGTTATACGGTGCATAGATGTAAGAATGGGGCATATAATGAGTTTTGGATGTTGGGGATTTGTGTTTTAAGGTTTATGGACTAAGGTTGAAGTAAGGATCCTTTGTTAGGCGGTGTTGTCAGAATTGTATAGATTGGGGTGACCTGATATCACCCATGGTTATGAGTATGGTGGGGGTATATGGAGATTTGATGACTTTGGAACGACTCTTAGCACGTTCGAGGACGAACATACATTTAAGTAAGGGAGAATGTAACGACCTGACCGGTTATTTTGAGCTTTAGCGTACCATTAAGTGCTTTGAGACTTTGAGTAGCTTCATATTATGTATTATGACTTGCGTGTATGGTTGGTTTCGATTTCGAGTGGTTCGGGATCGATTTGGAAGAATGATTCTCGTTTTAGAAGCTTTAAGTTGGAAGAGTTGACCAAGGTATGACTTTTGGGTAAACGTACTCGGAATCGAGTTTTAATTATTCCAATAGGTTTGTATGATGATTTTTGATTATTCCTAGTTGAGAAGTATCTTGCCTAACTTTATGTGGGAAAAACTACCCCTTAGGATTTGGGTTAATTATACTATTTGTGTTATGTGAAAGCCGTGTACGCAAGGTGACGAGTGGGTACACGGGCTATAAGTGGTATTTGACCGGTTTAGATTATCTAAATTTTTTTCATGCCTTTAATTGAATTGTCATAACATGTTATATCTTTTATTGTTAATCTACTCTTACATACTCTATTTGACGTTGTTAGCACTTGTTCTACCTCTTATTTATTATTTTGCTCTTATATGCTTTAGTTGAAGTTATTGCATTCCTTATTGTCTTGTTACATCTTAATTCTTGAATCACTTTTAATTGAAGTTGTTATTTCGTAGAATATCATCTTGTTGAGTTATTGGTGTTGAAGTTGTAATAATCGTTATCACATTAGACATAGTTGTTAATTGTTGAGATACCTTTACTTGTTGAGCATTCCCATTATTGTTGAAATTCTTGTACACATTGTGGTTGAGCCATGAGCTATTTATTGTGAAAATAGTGAATTGTTCGTCCCTTCCATGACTCCGTGCTTATTTGTTACCTGCCCTAACTGTTTTACTTGCACACCTTAATTGTCACGTGCTTTATTTGTCCTGTTGTATGTTTATAATGTTTGTTGTATTCCTTTAATTATTACGTGGTTCCTTTATTACCTTGCACTCATACCCTTTGATTGTAGAAATTCTTGTAAATTGAGTTATTGGATTGCTTATGTTTATTAAAATTATTTATGGATCGGGTGCACGCCGCAACAGTTGTGATATGGGGAAATAAGGAGGGTTATGATATTCATTAATCATAGTATGGTGGAATCGGGTTGCGCACCACAACGGTTTGTGTACCTAATATTGGATATTGTTAAATGATGATATGATGGAATAAAGGAGGAATATGATATTGATTATGATGATATGTTGGGGTCGGGTTGCGCGTCACAACGGATTGTATACGTGATACTTGATATTGATAAATGATGCTATGGTGAAATAAGGGAGGATTATGTGTGCGGTGGGATAGAGTTGCGTGCCGCAACAGATTGTGTGTGTTGTACTTGTTGTTGTTTTGTTAGTATTCAACATTTTTATATAAAAGTACGAGGTTTGTTATTATGGGCTTTCTGATAGTGAGGTTGAGTTTGTTTTCATAAGTCTACTATTTTACTTTCATTTCTTATTTTCTTTCCTGTTATTATTATTTAATTGCGTGGAGTCACTATATCATATTCTATTGAGTTATTGGTAACATAATGGTTTAAATAAAAGAACTATTAACATGCTTTATTCTATGTGCCTCTTAAGATAGAACCGTTATCTCACTCGGTGCCATATTATTCTAAATGGTTATCCCAATTTCACTATAATTGAGTTCTCAAACTATACTCATCATCCTTTTAGATGTTTACCATACTTAAAATTGCTATCATATTTTTCCTTAACAAATTCTATATTTAATTTGTTAATTTAACTTATGTTTATTTTGTTTAAAAATGATACTTTTACTCAATTTTATTGATTTATAAACTAAACCCATCTTACACTCTCTTTCGTACAAATTGTATATTATTGATTTCTAAAATAAACTCATTATTTCATTTGACACCTTACTTTATTCAAGATTGTTATTATTTTTTATGGTGTTTAAATATATCTTTCATTGATCTAAATTAATATTTATCACGATTACAAAGTACATGGTAGCCCGTGGGCTTTGCCCTGCGAAGGTGATTATTTTTGTGGGCACGAGGTGCCATATGTGTAAGATTTGGAAATTGTGATCCATGACTTGTGGTTTATGAAGTGTGGTGCCTCGGAGTAACTCTTGTTGTAAGTCCATGCGTTTGGAGCGACTTGATTATTCGAGTTGTCATCCGTTTTTCCTTATTTGAGTTCTTCTAAATCTCATCGGTGTTCTGATTATGTTGTTTCTTTATTACTCGCTTACTACTTGCTGCCATTTATGTTTTTATTACTTAATTGTTGGTTGTAAATCAATAATTTTTCCGCCGTTGGTCTTACATTGATGTTCTTTCCGTTGTTAGTTTATGTATATCTTGAACAAGTTTCTATCTCTAGTAGGTGTCTTGACTTGGCCTCGTCACTACTCTACCGAGGTTATGCTTGATAATTACTGGGTACTGTTGTGGTGTACTCATGCTACGCTTCTGCACATTTTTGTGCAGATCCAGGTATTCTGATTGTGTTTTTGAGAGTTGTGTCTGCGCGGCGGGAGACTTCAAGGTATACCTGCTTGACGTTTGTAGGCCTCAAAGTCACCATCTTACTTCATTATGCTACTGTTGAATTATAATTCAAAACAATACTGTGTTTGGAAATTCAACTGTGTTTTAGTAATGCTTTTGATTCCGTACTACTGATTTTGGGAATGTATAACTATCGGCCGCTTGCGTCTATGTATGTAAGTTATTGATTTATGATAAATAATTAAATAGTTAAACTATTATTAAATTAGCATGTGTTAGGCTTACATAATCTTAGAGACTAGGTGCCATGATATAACGACCGGTCGTTCCGTGAGATTAGCCCCGTTTTCCATGTTTCTACTTTATCATGTGTTGGTTAGCTCAATTATGTTGTGTTGTGTCGGTGGTTTGGGTTCGGAGAGGTCGTGGTGAGAAATGAGACACTTAGTCTCTTAAGTTGACTTTATAGTTAGAAAAGTCAACCGGAAGTTGACTTAGAGGTAAACGACATGGGAATGCGGATTTTATGGCTCGGATAGCTTTGTTAGGTGATTTGGGACTTAGGAGTGTGTTCGGAATGTTTTTCGGAGGTCCATAGTAGAATTAGGCTTGAATCGACGAAATTAAGTTTTTGACGATTTCCGGTCGGCAGTGGTGTTTAACCAAAGAATTGGATTCTTTGTTCAAAGCTATTTTAAGAAGAACACGAGTTTTTGATAACCAAAGAATAGACTAGTAACTGTAAGTAAAACTTGTAAATGGAAAGTAATAAGATGTATAAAAAGTAAGTGTATTGCCGTAGTGGTTCGAATGTGTCTTACAAGTTACATTTTCTTCCCTTATATAGGAAATTTCTTAATATAAAATCCGTACCTCGTTTAATAGATTTCACTAAACATTTTACGTCTATAAATTCTTACCTCAATTAACTCGTGTAAGGTATTATTGGCCAACATGAGAGTTTTGCCTACCATATAGGCCTTTGAAAGTTTTAAAACTTTAGTTATATGAAATATTATTTTTCCTGGATATTCCAATACTCTATTCTCACATAGATAAGAGAACTTTGGCCATCCCTTACCATATGAATGGTTTCGTTAGTTGACCTTTCTACACGAAATACTAAGATAGTTTTTGTACCAGTAATTTTCTTCATAACATAAATTTTCTCCCAGAGAACAATTATATGTATTTCAGTAACAGATTGATCGCTTATAATTAATATTTGTATCTTTCCATAACATGAATTCTGTGCCACAAATTAATTTCATGTATTTCAACAATGGATCAAATATTTATAATTTTATACTTCAAACAATATATTTGGAAGAGTTATTCTTTGTTGGAGAAAATATTAGAGCCGTTATTTTTTATTTTCACAAGAAACGTTGACTGGAACTTGTTTGGAATCTTTTGGTAAGTCTGCGGCTGTATTTTATTCCACAAGTTCTATCAGCGTTGTTTTCATTCTTCTAATTCTTATTTTTTTCGTGTCATACTATGATACATCCACAAATGTCAAAATTACTCTAGCAGATATGCAGGAGGAAATTGCATACTGCAATCTGCTGTAGACTGTTATGTTATGGAATCAAATCCCCACTAACAATAATAAAGGGATATTTCAAGAGAATTTGGGGTTCTTTGGGGTTGGATAAGGTAAAGTGGAAGCTACGAAAGCTGCTTATTTCATGCTAGTAGAGAGTACAAACGAGGAGGAAAAAAGGACTTACTGGGAGTGTTACAAAGGCAAAGAAAGAGGCAAAGTTAGCAGTTACGACGGCTAAGAACACAACGTTTGCTAGTTTGTACGAGGAGCTCGAGGGCAAAGGTGGGGACAAGGGGTTGTACCGGTTGGCCAAGGTGAGGGAGAAGAAAGCCCGTGACCTAGACCAAGTCAAGTGCATCAAGTATGAGGATGGTAAAGTGTTGATGGACGAGGCACTTATTAGGAGAAGATGGCATACATACTTCAATAAACTGTTGAATGAGGAGGGGGATAGACGCATTGTGCTGGGTGAGTTGGAGAACTCCGATAGTCGGCGAGATTTTGGGTATTGTAGGCGGATTACAGTAGAGGAGGTGTAAGGAGCGATGCGTAAGATGTGCAGGGGGAAATTGCCCCGCCAGATGAAATCCCGGTGGAATTCTGGAAGAGCGCGGGGCGGGCAGGTTTGGAGTGGCTCACTAAGCTTTTTAATATTATTTTTAAGGCAAAGAAGATGTACGATGGTTGCGCTTTACAAGAACAAGGGTGATATCCAAAATTGCAACAATTATAGGGGTATCAAGTTATTGAGTCAAACTATAAAGGTTGCCAGGGTGAGAAGGTGTGTGTCTATTTCCGAGAATCAGTTTGGATTCATGCCGGGGCGTTCGACTACGAAAGCGATTCATTTGGTAAGGAGATAAGTGGAGCAATACAGGGAAAGGAAGAAGGATTTTCATATGGTGTTTATTGACCTTGAGAAGGCATACAATAAAGTTCTGAGGGAGGTCTTGTGGAGATGTTTGGAGGTTAGCGGCGTTCCGGTAGCGTACATTAGGGTGATTAAGGATATGTATGATGATGCTAAGACTCGGGTGAGGACTGTGGGTGGTGACTCGGACTATTTCCCTGTGGTGATGGGGTTGCACCAGGGATTGGCTCTTAGCCCATTTTTGTTTGCCTTGGTGATGGATGTACTATCGCGTCACATACAAAGGGGAGGTGCCTTGGTGTATGCTATTTGCCGATGATATAGTGTTGATTGACGAGACGCTATCGGATTTAACGCGAGGTTGGAGGTTTGGAGACAGACCGTGGAGTCTAAAGGTTTCAAACTGAGTAGAACCAAGACAGAATACTTGGAGTGCAAATTCAATTAGACCATGATGTAGACGTAGAGGTTAAGCTTGATGCTCAAGTTATCCCCAAGAGAGCGAGTTTTAAGTATCTCGGGTCTATTATCCAGGGTAACGGGGAGGATTGACGAAGATGACACACATCGCATCGGAGCGGGGTGGATGAAGTGGAGGCTCGCTTCCGGTGTTCTATGTGATAGGAGTGTACCATTAAGACTCAAGGGTAAGTTTTATCGAGTGGTGGTTCGACCCGCTATGCTGTATGGGCTAAGTGTTGGCCAGTCAATAACTCCCACGTGCAGAAGATGAGAGTAGCTGAGATGAGGATGTTGAGATACATGTGTGGGTGTACCAAGCAAGATAGGATTAAGAATGAAGCTATCCGGGACAGAGTGGGAGTAGTCTCTGTGGAGGACAAGATGCGGGAGTCGCGACTGAGATGGTTCAGACATGTAAGTAGAAGAAGCATTGATGCACCTGTCAGGAGGTGTGAGAGGTTGGCCATGGAGAGTGTGAGATGGGGGTCGAGGTAGGCCGAAGAAGTACTGGGGAGAAGTGATTAGGCAGGACATGGCGCTGCTTCAGCTCACTGAGGACATGACACTTGATGCAGGGTGTGGAGGTCGAGTATTAAGGTACAAGGTTAGTAGGTAGTTCATAGTGTTTACCGATAGACTTAGTAGCATGCATTTCCCTTCATATTCTTAGATTTTTATTACGTTATGTGGTTTTGTTCACCTCAGGTATTGTATTCCATGTTGCTATTATTTGATACTATTTTTATTTTTATTTTTTTAATATTTTTTTATTTTATTTTATTTTTCTTCCATCTCCCTTCCTTCATTGTTTCCCTCCTCTTCTTCTTGCCCTTCCAGAGCCGAGGGTCTATTGGAAACAACCTCTCTACCTGCATCAGGTAGGGGTAAGGTCTGCGTACAGACTACCCTCCCTAGACCCCACATGTTGGGATCAGACTGGATTTGTTGTTGTTATTATTGTTGGGGTCGGGTAAGGTGGCTCAAACTAATAAAGGGGTGTTCATGGTAAGATTTCACAGTGTGGAAAGGCGTACAAAGGCAATTTAAGGGGGAGCTCAAATATTTGATAGGAAGCCAGAGGTGGTGAAGCCTTGGAAACCAGACATTGAAATGAGTGAAGTCATGGTAGAGCAGGTCCCAATCTAGATTCTCCTTGTTGGATTGGATCTCAAATATTGGGGCAAAGCTGTCTTGACTAAAATTGCAGGGCTAGTTGGTAAGCACGTGAAGGATGATACTGCAATACACGGAAAGAGAAGATCATGTATGCTAGGGTGATGGTTGAAGTACCATTGAATAAAACATATCCAGACACAATAATGTTTGATAATGAACTAGGAAAAATAATTGAATAGGCTGTGGAATATGAATGGAAACCAACTCTGTGTGACCATTGCAGAAACTTTGGACATACAAAAGAGCACTGCAGGAAACTGCAGATGAATACACAAATGAACCATGCACCTCGTGTCACGACCCAAATTCCCACCCTTCAGGCCGTGACTGCGCCTAACGTTGAACCCGCTAGGCCAGCCAACGTATGACTTGCAATAGCAATTTAAAATCATTTGACATGGAATAAAATGCTAACTCGTCACTTCAACCAATCCCCATCACATACTGAGATATTAGTGGGACAATCGTTTAACCGAAAATCGATAACATATTTTTCCCTTTTTCATATTCCCAACAGAATCCTTCAAACATCGCTAATAAGAATAACAAAACTTTAAATGCGGAAAGTAAGAACATAACAATCATGAAATAACGTAAACTCCCAAAACCGGGGTGTCACAATCCCACAGACTAGCTACTAGAGTACTAAATACAAGTCTGGAATGAAAGTACAACACTGTCTTGGAAATAAAGGAGAAAGACAATGAAGTGGTAGAGGAAAGAAGCCTCGGGATCCACGGACGCCAGTGTATACCTCA